>CAUYRH010166588.1:0-16051 GCA_963574655.1 Perodicticus potto | reverse complement strand
ATGTTGGTCACCTCTTTCTAAAATTTTGGAATGAATATTCTGTAAATAAAAGTACATTTAACTACAATCTCTCATTTTCTCTGTGTATGGCAACTTTGGGGACATCCTATATTAGAAATGTATAATATGAGCTTATTTCTATTTCATTTTTTTATATTTGTTGGGTTTTCTTGATTCTCACGTAGCTCAGGGATCTGTACATTTAAAAATCCACCCTGTGTGTTGGGGACCAGCCCCAAATGTATGGTGAGTTTCTTTCTAGTGGTTGATGGAGAGGATTAGGGAAAAATGAGCAGGCAAGACACGAAGAGAGCGTTTTTTAAAGAGTTGGGATGGAGGGACTATCCACCTTCAAACGTGAGAATGGTGGATGAACCCCTAGCTCTGGGCTAGTTATGTTTTTAATACATATATTAAATGGAGGGGAGGCTGTATCTTTGTGTCATAGCTCTTGTTGGGCTTGTATTTTTTAACCAAACTGTTTTTTAATTAATTATTTTAATTGTACCGATTTATTTTTTATTTATATTGTTCTATGTTATTTTTGATTTTAACACAAATAAAATTTGGAACAGGAATACAGTTTGGGTGTAGGAAGGCTAGGCTGACCATTTAAACCTTTTTTTATTTTATTAAATCATAACTGTATACATTAATGCATTTATGGGGTACAATGTGCTGCTTTTATATACAATTTGGAATGCTTACATCAAACCGGTTAACATAACCTTCACCTCACTGACTTAATTATTGTGTTAAGACATTTATACTCTACACTTGATAGACTTTTTTTTTTTTTTTTTTTTTTTGAAGTTTTTGGCCAGGGCTGGGTTTGAACCAGCCCCCACTGGCATATGGGGCCAGCGCCCTACTCCTTTGAGCCACAGGCGCCGCCCCACTTAATAGATTTGACATGTACCCTTGCAATATGCACCATAGGCGTGGTCCCCCGTTTACCCTTCCTCCATCCAACCTCCTCCCTTCCCTCCTTTCTCCCTCATCTTCCCTCCTTCATCCTGGGCTATAGTTGTGTTTTGTCTTTCATATGAAAGTGTGGATGATTATACGCTGGTTTCATAATAGTACTGAGAAACCTTGAGATGTGTAATTAAGTCTCTGGGAAGTCTTATGGGTAGTCAGGTGTTGTGTCATACTGAGAAATGAGAGGGGTGGGGCCTTTTCCCCTCGCCTTCCTGAGAGCCTTTTTTTCTCTTATAAGATCAAAGTGTTTGTGTTGATTTTAGCTCATTTTGTCTTTTTTCATTAATTTTTTCAATCTCCTATGTTCACTCTCTCTAAAGACCTTGGAGCTCAGTCATGTTAGGGGAGTGGTGAAGTTTAAGCCAGACAGTCTGTTAGTCTTAAAGGACTAGCCTTCCAGCTGTCACTCTTGTAACAGACTTTGAATTTTTTAGTATGGGTCTTGTAGTCTGAATGTGTTATCTGTTGTTTTTTTTTTTAATCTGTTTTTGTTTTTATTGTCTCTGTTCTCTTTGTCCATCATCTGTAATTATTTTTTAATTTAATTTTTAACCAATTTATAATAAACAATTGAATATTGGCTTTAAGTTATTAGATTATTATTTTTAGTAATATAAGCATGTTAAGATATGACTCTTTCCTTAAGTGTCCATATTTCTATCCTCACCTGTGAGTCTGCCCATTGATTAGATGTGATTACCAATGCAGGGTATATTTCCCTATGGGGTGTTCAGCATCAGTTTTTCACCAGCACAGGTGTCTCACATTTATTTGAAATCTGACCTACTTAAATCTTAGGCATTGGAAGAAGATTTCAGGATGTGTGGATATGCAAATCACCCTACTTTTATTTGTGAGGAATTAGGAAAATTTTGGCTATTGTTGGGTTGTTGTGGTACTGTTTTTAACTTTTAATTGATATGGAAAATGAATAAATTATAAGTATAGTAAATGAAATAAGCTTGGTCTTTCTTTTTAAAATAGATCTCCTAAAAGGAATTAATCATATTGGTTATTCCAGGCCTTCAAAGATTCCTAAAGCCGGTTCAGTGCCTATGGCTCAACGGGCTAAGGCGCCGACCAAGTACACCTGAGCTGGCGGGTTCAAATCCAGCCCGGGCCCGCCAAACAACAATGACGGCTGCAACCAAAAAATGACCAGGCGTTGTGGCGGGGGCCTGTAGTCCCAGCTACTTGTGAGGTGGAGGCAGGAGACTCGCTTGAGTCCAGGGATTGGAGGTTGCTGTGAGCTGTGATGCCACAGCACTCTATCCAGGGTGACAGCTTGAGGCTCTGTCTGAAAAAAAAAAAAAATTCCTAAAGCCTAATTAGAATGAGATATCCCATTTTCCTTTTGATTGAATGTCTTAGCATTACTTTAAAAAAGTCATCAGATTTTATGGAGGGTAAACTTTGCATTACCTTAAAAAGTCAACAGATTTTATGGAGGGCAAACTTTGTCCATTTTTCTATGTGGTAACAGGATGTTGTCTTGGAAACATGAGATGCTGAAATTCCAAGGTGCTAAATTAGATTAGTGAGTCTCTCTAAGCAGTGTCTAACGAATTTACCTCACCATAAGACTCACCTAGGATATTTGCTAAAAACTCAAGCTCTGAGTTCCTCTCCTAGAGATCTCTAAAGAATTTTATTCAGTAGGTTCTGAGTGGGCCGTTTAATGCATTTTTAAAAAGCTCCCCAGTTGACTTTGATGAAAACCTTAAGTTTGAGAGAAACTACCTTAATGTATTTCACTCTAACTAGGTTTGGGACATGCAGGCACCTTTTTACTGCTGCCAGTGAGCTCTGCTCCTAGGAGGTGACTTCTGTAAACAGTCTACAAATTATCCAGCTACAAAGAAGTAGCCAGAATAGTTATATCCCTGCCCAGGTTGGCTCACCCTGACAGACTCGAGTTTCAGTTATCAACTCTTCATATTTCAATTATCTGGAAAGCTAAAAAAAAAATGACAATGCATAAGACCAAACACCAGAGGGTATTATTTAATTGGTCTGCAATGGAGACTCAATATTTTTATTTTTTATTCCTGCTGTGTGGTTCTAAAATAAAACAAGATTTGAAAACCACTGAAGTTGAGTTATGTTGCAATTTTAGCTAATGTGCTTCTTAAAGAGTGTGGGTTTACAGCAATTTCACTGTCCCATAAGCTGTAAAAGAGAATAGTTCAAATTCCAATCCCATTTTTCTCCCAAATTTTAGGTAACTTTTCATCTGTGATATGTGATCTGAATGAGTTAGGTTTGGACTTAATTTCTTCTTGGTCAGCTTTGACTAAATTTCCTTTATGGTAACTTCTTGTTCTCTATGTTCTGCCTTAATATTTTTTTTCCTTTCTGTCTGTCTAGGTATCCAAATTAAATGTGGAATGCAGTATCTTTCTTCTCTTTCCTTAATAAAACTTGATTAAATAAAAGCACACTGGACTAAGATAAAAGGAAGTTCAAGGAAAAGTTCAATATCTAAACAGCATATGGGTGTGTGTATTCTTTACCCTAAAACACTCAGCTACTCTGCTACATTAGTTGGATATTTCAACTCTTCCATTTTCTATCTTTGGAGTGTAAAACCAAATCTGAAGTTGTCTTGTTGCTTTAAATTTAATGGTTAGCTCAAAACACCATTCCATGATATGTAGAAAGTCTGAACATTTCCATAAAGCTCCAGTCTTTTCTTGTGTACTTCTGACCATAAATTCCATTTTCTTAACAATTGGTTCAGGTGATGATGATCTAAAAGTTATTCATGCTTTCCCTGTTCTACATCATGCTGGCTTAGGTATAGTACTCAATCCATTTCCTTTTTTCCTCACAAAGACCATTGGATAGCAAAATGTATTGAAATATAGAGCAGATGGGGGATTTGCAGAGCCACAATGAAAAAGAAAATAATGCAATATCTGTTCTATGGAAAAGTCTTTCTATAATTCAACTCAAACTTCAATCTCCCAAGTTTGTAGCAGATAGAATCCTGCCAACATTGTCCCTGTGGTGAATAAGTTTAACCCAAATATATTTTATTTTATATATGTGTATATGTATATTCACATATATGTATATAAATAATGAAAATTGCTATGTTGCAAACATTGTATTAACTTTCAAAACTTGACATTTTCTACGATGCATAGGTTCCAAAGGCTGGAATGGCTTTTCTCTATTGAATACTTTGACTTATTCATATAATATTTAAGAATCCTAGAAAAAATAGAAATCAATGTGTATGAACAAGATGAAAAAGGTGTTTTGACATTAAAAAAATTAAATTAAGTACAAACCTCACAATGAGAGGGTTTACAAAATGAACACCCAAATCAATCAATAATTGATCAATAAACACATGAAAAAATGTTCACATACCCTTGTTACTAGAGAAATGCCAATAACATACAAATTACGAAGCAAAGTGAAATACTATTTCATACCTATTAAAATTAGAAAAAATTACTAAGTTTCATCAAAGATGTGAAGAGCACAATTGAGTTGACATGAATTTCTCTCTACTGAGGAACTTCAAAAGTCACCCACCAGATGAATTCTGCATCAAGGTAGTCCTCCTCCAGTATGTAAATCCCATGAAGTCAGAAATGATATCCACAGGATCATGGCTATGTTCCTCTCACTTAGCAGAGTGGTTACTACATGGTTAATGTTTGCTAATATTTTGAATAGATAAATTAATATAATTTATAAGCATTTAATTTTTTCCTTCTTTTGTTGTAAATTGACAATTTATAATTATATACATTTATGGGGTGCGTGGTGATGTTGTGATTTGTGAATACAATGTGAATTAAATCAAGCTAGTTAAATGCACATCTCCTCAAACATTTAACATTTCTTGTGGTGAGATAATTTAAATTTTATTCTCTTAGCAATTTGGAAATGCTCTTTTATTAACTATATCCATAATGCTCTGCAATAGATCTAAAAAAAAACATATTTCTCATGTCTAACTGAGATTTTATACCCTTTGACCATCATCCTCCAATTCCTCCCATCTCTCAGCCTCTGTAACCACTATTCTGCTTTCTGTTTTTATGATTTTAGTTGTTGTAAATTTCACATGTAAGTTAGATTATATGGTATCTGTCTTTCTCTGCCTGGCTTATCTCAGCAGTGTTTTAGTTTGATGCAATATCCCATTTGTCTTTTATTTTGTTGCTGGCATTTTGGGGGTCAAACACACAAAAAAAGAAATAAAGTCATTCCCCAGACCAGTGTCTTCTGTTGGTTTCTCCCCTGTTTTCTTTGAGTAGATAGTTTCTTGTCTTAACATTTAAGTCCTTAATCCATTTTGAATTGATTTTGACATATGGTTTACAATACAGTTCCAATTTTATTCTCCTGCATTTGTATATCTAGCTTTTTCAGCATCATGTGTTGAAGAGACTAACCTTTTCCCATTGTGTATTCTTTGTATCTTTGTCAAAATCAACTGATTGTGTCGGTTTATTTCTGGGCTCTTTATTCCATTCTATTGGTCAATGTGTCTGATTTTTTTTTTTTTTTGTCAGTACCATGCTGTTTTACTTACTACTGCTTTATAGTGTAATTTGAAAACAAGTAGTGTGGTACCACCAGCTTTGCTCTTTTTCCTCATGACTGCCTTGGATATTTGGGGGTTTTTTGGTACCATATGAATTTTAGGATTGCTTTTTCTAGTTCTATGAAAAAGGACATTGGAATTTTGATGGGGGTTACATTAAATCCATACATCTCTTTGGGTAGTATGAATATTTTAATAATATTAATTTTCCAGTTCATGAGCACAGGATATCTTCCCAATTATTTGTAGTGTCTGTAGGGTTTTCTGCACATAAGATCAAGTTGTAGCAAACATTGACAATTTCACTTCTTCATTTCCTATTTGGATACCCTGTATTTCTTTCTCTTGTCTAACAGCTCTGGCAAGGACATCCAATACTATGTTGAACAGAAGTGATAAGAGTTGACATCCTTATCTTATTTCAGTCTTTAGAGGAAAGCCTTTCAGGTTTCTACCATTGAGTATAATGTTAGCTGTGGGCTTCTCATGTATAACCTTTATAGTGTTAAGATACATTATTTTTATACTGAATGTGGTGAGAGTTTTTATTATAAAAAGATAATTGATATTCTGTCAAATATTATTTTCTGCATCTAATCAGATAATCATATGGCTTTTACTTTTCATTCTGTTAATGTGATGTATCATGTATTGATTTGCGTATGTTGAACCATCCTTGCATCCTAGAGATGCATCCCACCTGATTATGGTGAATGAAACCCTTACGTGTTGTTTTATATGTTGTTGGTCTAGCCCCTTCACTTCTCTGAAAGATGTGGAGGTGGGAATACTCCTGCTTAGGTGGTGTCCTTGGTGTAGAGTCTGAGGCTGGGCATGAAGGCTAGATTCTCTAGGAACTCAAGCTAAATTAAACTTCCCAACATGCTTCTGAAAGCAACCAGCTCAGCTTTGAGGGTGGGCTACGTAGTTGGCTCATATCTCCAATCTAGCACCACAGCTTGCAGGAACACAAAGATAACACCAAAATCCATGTGCTTATTGCTATGATCTCTGCCAGCTTTGTTTCTTCCTGACCCCAGACGGTCTAGCCATGCCATTTTTTCTAGTGTTTCCTGTGAAGTGAGACTAGAGTGAGCTTCCAGGGAAACATCTCAGAATGCTAGGGAAGCTGAGCTGGATTACTACCTATGATTTATCTTTTCCCATGTAGAAACCATGGCCCTAGGAAAATTCTTTCTGCCTAACACTATGACAATTTAAAGGAGGAACAGGATGGTGCAGTCAGAGTAAAACCATTCTTTGTGCCCTTCTAATTTGATTTCATTTAGTTCTGCAAACCGTGCTGGAGCTTCAAGCTTATTTCTAAGTATGGTGTTTTCTAAAAGACGTCTGGTCTGTGGATAGTTGCTAGTTGAAGTTTCTGTGGGAGAAGCGGAGTCTGATACTTCCTATTTTGCCACCTTGCTGACATCCTGACATGATTATATTATTTGTGAGAAAGATGAGGCTATGCTGAAGTCTGTATTAAAGTTGGTTGAAGAAACAGTTGCATTTACCTTTCAACATGTACATGAGAATTTTTAACCAAAGATACAGCTCAATGAAATGCAGTTAATAAATAAAATCACGTAGCTTTAACTATTTGAAGAACCACATTTCTCACTCATAACAATGCATCTTTATTTCATTTAAGAAATTACCAACTTATGGTCTCCTGATAAAAATATGCTTTGTATCAAATGACAGCCAGCAGTCCATCACAATATTTTGTTAGTCTTACAAAGAAACAAAATAAAGATGACATCTACTATGTGTAACTTGCTTTCATAGTTCTTGCTTATTCAGTTAACTGATCCTAGGGCCTCAATAAGTATTTGGGATAATTTCTACCTTTGTCCTAATTATTCCCTCAAGTTTTCACTCCCATCATGACTCAGAAGTAAAGATAAGTCTTCAAAAAGAGTCTTCTCCTTATAGGCCTTGCTATCAGCTGTTTTTTTTTTTTTAAATATCACTGCGTTCCATCACCTGGGACAGTATCTAGAACATTATAGGAGTTTAATAAATATTTGTTGAATGAAATAAATGCATTAATTTAATAAATTAATAGCTGAATAATCTCTGAAGCATTCAAAGTCCAAGTCATAATTTGTTTAGAATTGGATACATTTGTTTCTCTGGGACCTTTCTTGATACACTCAAAAAAGTTATGTTCCAATCCAAGGTCTCATTAGGACATGTCTTGCTGTAAAATAACAGTTTAATGTTTAATTTACAATTTCTTTGTCTTAGAAGTCATTAACACCATCTATGGACCCTGAATGTCTTTCATTGGGACTTTGCGGTAGCCTCTTTTATGGATTTTATTAAACTAGTATTTTGAGTGATGAGTTTTGATGTTTTCTTTCCTAATAGAAAATTTTTTCATGTTTTGTGTTTCATAGGAATCTTATTTTGGGTGAAATTTTTCCTTCTTTTTCTCTCTTTCCTTCAAGAGCATTTGTAGTTGCCGTTTCAATGCCAACTCAGGAATCTTCCATCATGTTGTTGATTCATTTCTGTCCCCAAAGAGATGGTAGGTCACACAGATCTAATCACAGAGCTAAAGGAAACTATTGCCAGTTTCTGGTGTTGAAGTTATATGTTATATATACTTCCTCCTAAATCCTTAGATTGACAACTCATTACTCAATATCACATTTTAAAATATTTTAAGCATGAAGAAAATGTGAAAGAACTTTATGCTAAACACTCATATACCTAACACCAATATTCCACAGTTAACACTTTTCATACTCGCTTTACCAATTAATCCACCCATCCCTCTAAACATGCATCAAGATATCTTACTCTTTTTTTTTTAAGTTGTTCAAACATGAGTTTAGTGAGTTTTTTTTTCCCTTGAAAGGGGGTAACACTATGAATGCTCTGCTTAAGGAGTAATTGTAGAATATTCAATTGGGAATAACATTTAAATAGAAAAACTTTCTATGAGCATGCATTTTTGTGTAAATTATATGATAAAAAGAGCACTGCTTGTTTATATTTGTGTGACATTGTAGGCTTTCTTTCTTAAACCACAAATTGTATTACTTGTATATTTTATCAGAAAAATCAAAGGTACCTGAAATGCCAATCTTGACAGACATCTTTAAGACATCTTACTCTTATAGGTATTTTAAAGTGAGTTGCACACATCAGTACACTTCAGTCCTAAATATCTCAGTGGAGGGCGGGAGAAGGGGAGAGGACAGAGAGGGACGGAGGGAGGGAGCTGTGGGGGGGTCACAGTGTATGACATACCTTTTGGGGGTGGGACACGAATATAAGAGGGACCTTACCTAACAAACGCAATCAATGTAACCTGATTCAAAAAATTAAAAAAAAAAGAATAGGTTACTTACCCTATAAAATACTATATCATAGGACCGCTTCCTTTTTAAGAAATTTACCAGGGACCCTGAGATAACTGGAAGAAAAAAAAATTACTAACTTACTAACCAACTAATGTCACTGGGAAAAATAATGAAAAAAGATTTCAGAAAGGGTGAATGATAGATATCTTGTTAGTTTATCACCCCCAGTCCATCCCCACTCTCTAGATAATCAGATGTAGATTAAAGACTGGAGCCACAGCCCTCTGAAACCATGGTGAAAAGGCCTCTACTTGGTGATCCTGTCCACACCAATAGCAGTAAAGGTGAATGGCATCCCTGCCTGGACACGTCACTCACGTGTGAAACCAGCCAGCGGTGGGGAGAGGACGGTCCAAGGACACCCAGAGCATCCCTACTGTCTTACCCTGAAAAAACAGACTATAGCCCTGCCCCAGTGACATACCAGGAGCTGACTGGTCTACACACTGCAGAAGCTTAAGGATGAGCAGCAGCCACGTGGGACTGATTAATGATTCTTGACTTTGGACTTTTTCACCTTCTTTAATCTTAGGTCTAAGACTTGATGAAAATTGTGAAAAATGTATCCAAATGGTAATCCAAACTAGACAAACGGTCAAAATTGTGTTATTGGTTTACTCATATTATGAATGTACAGAAAAACCTGACAGTACTTGCATATATAATAACACCCAATATCAGATATGTGTGTCCCCCAGTGGGCCAGCTGTTTGCTACAATCCTTCTGAACCCCCAGAGCAAACTGAATTCTCTATGTGGTATACTGATATCCCTAGAAAAACATTAACCCAAGTTATAACAGAAGGAATACCTAAAAAAAGTAAAAAAAAAAAAAAAATCATTAATAACAATTTTGCAATATATACAGACATGTGTCTTTTTATACTTTCAATAATAATTAGAAGTTTTCCATGTAGAAATACTATATATTTCCAAAGAATTATTTCTATGTAGTTTCTTGGCATCATTATTAATAACATTGCTTAATATTTCAATGCAGTAATCGTCTGTTTTCTTTTCTGAATGTATTATCTTAGTTCATTCTTTACGTGGTTTTTGTTTCTAGTCCTTATCTTAAACATTGCTTTGTTATTAAGTTTTAAGCCTTTTAAATTCTGTGAAGGCAAAAAGTGGAAACCTAATAAACACATGTATATGTAAAAATAAAAAAAAATTTAAAGTATTATTTCTATGTATTTCATATTTTGTGTTGTCATGTTAACTTTAATTCTGTAATTGTTAATGGTATATAAGGGAAATTTGTATATTGAACTTTAATCCAAAAAAAGGCTAAATATCTCAAAATGCAAATAAGCTAGTTGTCAATTTTTGTTTACAATTCTTTTATTTTTTCTAAAATTCGACTTGAAGTTTGCTTAAAATAATACATAGAAATTTTATACAAGTGATTTGATGTGGTTTGACAAATCACCCAAACTCTTAGCACAATATAGGATATTACCATCATTCCAGAAAAGTTTTCTTCTGGCCCTTCTAGTCAGTACCCACTCTTATCCCTCCTTTCAGCAATAACCACTGTTCTGACTTTTTCCTCACCAGTAAGCAGTTTGTCTTTGCTTTTTCCAGAACTTCCTGTGAATGGCAATATACTCTTATAGGCACTCTTTGGTGTAAGGCTTCTTTTACTCAGCATAAAGTTTTTGACATCCATACATATTACTCTGTGTACAAATAGCTTATTAATTTGTGATACAAAATAGTATTTCATTATGCAAGCATACTACACTTTGTTTATTCTCCTATTGACAGACACCTGAGCTGTGTTTCCTTCTCAGCTACAGTGAATAAAGCTCTATAAATATATTTTTTTTACAACATTTTGTGTATACGTTCGTATATATCTTGGGTAAATACTCCCAAGTGTATCTGCTGGTTGCAGTGCAGGTTTATCATTAGTTTTATAGGAAATTGTCTAACCTTTTGTTCTAAGGTCAACCCAGCAATTTATGAGAGTTCTAACTATTTCCCATCCTTGTGAACATTTGATTTTATCAATTTTTTTTCCAGATTCAGTGGGTGTAATGGTATCTCATTATGATGTTAATTTGTATTTGCCAGATGACCAGATTTTGATTTCATCTGCCTTTTGGCCATTCCCACGGTAACAATTGTTTATTAGAAATTTCTTTTATAAAGAGCTGGTTTCATTTTTTTTTTTTTTTACTGTTTTTCTTTTTAGAGACAAAGTCTCACTTTGTCGCCCTTGGTAGAGTGCCATGGCTTCATGGCTCACAGCAACCTCCAGCTCCTGGGCTTAGGCGATTCTCTTGTCTCAGCCTCCCGTAACTGGGACTACAGGCGCCCGCCACAACGCCCAGCTATTTTTTTGCTGTTGTTGCAATTCGGCCAGGGCCGAGTTTGAACCCGCCACCCTTGGTATATGGGGCTGGTGCCCTTCTCACTGAGCCACAGGCTTCAACTTGCTATACTGCTAAAGATTCTTACGGCTATACTCACTAGAGATACTTTTTTTTTCCTCGTAGAGACAGAGTGTCACTTTATCGCCTTCGAGTGCTATGGCATCACAGCTCACAGCAACCTCCAACTCCTGGGCTTTGGTGATTCTCTTGCCTCAGCCACCCAGGTAGCTGGGACTACAGGCGCCCTCCACAATGCCCGGCTATTTATCTGTTTTGCAGTTCAGCCGAGGCCAGGTTTGAACCCACCATCTTCGGCATATGGGGCTGGCACCCTACTCGATGAGCCAAATGGGACACCCCCTAGAGATACATTTTGTTTTCTTATCAGCTTTGTTAGGTTTTGATCCATCTTGGTGGAACATACTTTGATACCATTATACCACAAAATGTGAACACATAGTCAAAGGTTCTTTCTTCCACCATATAGACTAGCAGGTTCCAGTCTTAAGATTAGTATGTCTATTTTGTCTTTGGTACCCAAAGATATTCATCTTCATTACAGATGCACCGTGGTTTATCAAATTATATTTTATCCAAAGTTGTTTGAATACATGGATATAAAACTCAATGATACAGAGGGCTAACTGTACTGTATAATTCCACTTATTTGAGGCATCCATGTAGTCAAATTCAAAAAGAAAGATGAAAAAGTAGAATGGTGGTTGCCAGGGACTGGGGGAGAGGAAATAAATGGAGCTATTGTTTAATGTGCATAGAGTTTCAGTTTTGCAAGATGAAAAGAGTTCTGGAAATTGGATACACAGCAGCATGAATGTAATTGACATTACTGAACTATAAACTTAAAAATAGCTAAGATAGTAAAATTTATGTTCTTTATATTTTATCACAATTTGAAAAACTATTTTGAAAATTGCCATTCTCTTTATTGTAAGAAATGAGCTACAGGTTGAGAATCTGTAACCCCAAAATCTGAAATCGAAAATACTAAATACTCAAACTTTATGAGCACTGACATGAAGTCACAAGTAGAACATTCCATATATAAGTACTTAATACAAAATGGTTCATACATAAGATTATTAAAAATACTGTATGAAATTACCTTTGGGCTATGTGTATACAGTATATATAAAGCATAAATTTCATGTTTAGACCTGGGTCTGGTCCCCAACCTGGTCTCATTGCATATATGAAAATAATCTAAAATCTGTAAAGTCCAAAATCCTAAACACTTAAGGTCCCAAGTATTTCACATTAGAAACACTCAGCCTGTATTGTTAAGGTAGTTATATTTAATTACTACTTATATATCATGGATCATAAATGCACAAATTTTATAAAACATCAATATTTTGTGTTTAATATTTGTGCTGTTATCATTAAAGAAATATCTAAATGAAGGATTAAATTATTATTGTTATTTGCAGTTTTTGGCCAGGGCTGGATTTGAACCCACCACCTCCGGTATATGGGGCTAGCGCCTTACTCCTTTGAGCCACAGGCGCTGCTCTAAATAATCATTTTTAAAGCATTGTGTGAAGATACAATTAGTGTCAGCTTTCCCATAAGCTACCTGTGATACGTATTAGTGATT
Organism: Perodicticus potto; assembly: GCA_963574655.1. NCBI lineage: Eukaryota > Metazoa > Chordata > Mammalia > Primates > Lorisidae > Perodicticus > Perodicticus potto. The sequence goes on along the minus strand of CAUYRH010166588.1, from coordinate 3,130 downwards.
CTCCCCAAGGAATATCCAAACGAAAAATTAATTAAACTGTCCTTACTAATCTTCTTTTCTTTTACAATTAGGTAATTTTTCCAATTAATTTTTTTTATTGTTGGGGATTCATTGAGGGTACAAGAAACCATGGTACACTGATTACATTTGTTGGGTAAAGTCCCTCTTACAATCTCGTGTTTTTCCCCCAAAAGGTGTGGCACACACCCAGGCCCCACCCGCTTCCCTCCTTCCTTCTCTTTGCTCTTCCTTTCCCCACCCCTCCCTCATTCTTTCTCTGCTCTCCACTTCCCTCACCCACCTCCTTGTCAATAATTGTCCTCATATCAAACTTGAGTGCATATAACCTGACACACGAGCAAACCAAACTAGTTAACATAACCATCACCTCCACGTACCTTTGTGCTAAAACCTTTATAAAAGGGGTTTGCGCCTGTGGCTCACTCAATAAGTTGCCGGCCCCATATACCGAGGGTGGCAGGTTCAAAAGCCAGCTGCAGCCAAACTGCATCCAGCAGTTGGAGGTTGCTGTGAGCCGAGTGATGCCACCACATACTCTATCGAAGGTGGTGGAGTCTTTGTTGTTTATTTGTGTTGTGAGGCTTTTGGTACCATCAAACCTTTACCGTCAAGTAAAAAGAGGTTTGGTGAAACCAAAAGCCTTCTGTCACAAGTAGACAACATTATGCCCACAGAACCACACTCTAGTCTGCTCACCAGAGATTCTTCTCTCTGTTGCCGACAGGATGGATCATTATTATCTGCTTTTCAAACAACTGATATATTGGGCTTACCTAATAGATTGGGTTAAGGAATTGTTTCCTTATTACACATGTGGTGAGTCTTCCCAGAATCCTTCATAAAATCTCCGCCCATGATATGCTAATCTGATGTTAATTATCCCCAGGTCAGTTAAAGGTCACTAGGACCTTCTTACTGTGTATATTCCCACCAGGGAACAGTTCCTCGCTGCAGATTGATTCCTAGTTACAATTCATTTCCTACTATCTGTGTTTAGCCACTTCCTTGCCAGCTATTTAGCTTCTGCCCGACCTAATGTTTGGAAACTGCAACCAATACTGCCAGGATGATTACTCAGCAACAAGAGTAAATTAGTTACAGGGTCTTAAAAGAAAAAAAAAGACTTTTTTTGTTGTTGTTTTATGACTGGAATTTGGAGAAAAAATTAGATCTGTGTTTGTGATAAGTAGGAATAATTTTTGGTTATTTGGTGCAAACATGTAGTTTTCAGGTATCTAACTTTGGGAGTCTTACTAGGGTGAATGTCTGGTTTTCATAGACTATAGAATAACAATTTGGATAAATGTAAAGAAAATAAATGCTTATAATGAACAATTCAAAATTTCCTGTTCCTTAGGTTTTCCACTGAAATTTAAAGTTACTAGTCATTAGGTGCGGGGGTTCATGCCTGAAATCCCAGCACTCTGAGAGGCTGAGGTGGTTGGATTGGCTGAGCTCTCAGGTTGGAGACCAGCCCGAGCCAGAGCTAGACCCCTACCTCTAAAAATCACGGGGCGTTGTGGTGGGCACCTGTAGTCCCAGCTACTCTGGAGGCTAAGGCAAGAGAATCACCTAAGTCCGAGAGTTGGATGTTGCTGTGAGCTGTGACGTTACAGCACTCTACTGTGGGCAACAAAATGAGACTCTGTCTCAAAAAATAATAAAATAGGGTGGCACCTGTGGCTCAAAGGAGTAGGGCACCAGCCCCATATACCAGAGGTGGTGGGTTCAAACCCAGCCCCGGCCAAAAACTGCAAAAAAAAAATAATAAATAATAAATAATAATAATAATAATAAAATAAAATAAATAAAGTTACTACACATGAAAGTTCTGGTTAATGTATTTGGTTCTGAAGATGGGTGTACTGAGGTAGGATGTATTGTGAAAGAGACGTAAAGTGTATTCTTAAGAAAAATGTACATTATATTGTCTAATTCAAAACTTGTTTTAAAGTTGATTCAAAGCATGGATTTGGAGGAAAAGGCAAAATAAAGGGCAATAAGGTAGAAAACAATTGTAGAGAGGTTATGAGCATGGAAACATATCTTTGGCAAAAAAAAAAAAATTGAACAAAGAGGAATGGTTTTGTGTGGGAAAGGAAAGAGTAAGTAAGAAAGAGATGTGAAGAAAGTTAATGATATGAAGATGGATTTTTGATAAAGAAAGTAAAAAGAAAGAATAATGTTGTATAGAAAGGATCTTGTGTGAAAGATTTTTGTTTTAAAGTAACTATTAGGTAAAAGAAGGAAAATATGGGACAAAAACAGAAAGTCCATGTATGTTGTTGATGGTTAACGTAAGTCAAGGGAAGTTTGATGAAAGGAATTTAGGAAGAATTTTGTATGTGATTAGATTGGCTATAATTAAAAGAAAAATATCTGGTGGGAAAAAAATGCTCTTGCTGTCTCTTCTGCTTGCTTAAGTTTCAGTTACTAAGTTACCATATAACATAAAATAAAAGATCTCATCTTCTCATGCTGAATCAGTGGGCAGTCCTTTACTGTGGTTACCAGTAAACACTGGAAAGGATTGGGAGGTTATTTGAGCTTGGGCTGTGAGGAAGCAGATGCTAAATGGTGGCATCCAGGGACAAGTGAGCACCAGCCTCAGAAACAAAAGGATAGATGACAGCAGCAGGAACATGCTGTGCCTGGTAAGAGTGAGTCATGTTTCTGGCCCCCAAAACCTACTTTGTGGTTTCAGAGAGAAATATGGGGCAGGAAGCTCTGGCTGTCTGAGACACCAGGGCTTTCCATGGGAAATCTCTCCCTAACTATGCTTGGGATGCCTTCATAGGTGGTGCCAAATTCTTGTTGTCCATGGGAGGGAAGCCTATAGTGATGGTACTGATGCAGGACAAGGCGGCCCTACAACCGTCGCCTTGGCCCTGGCAGTGCTGATGCTGTGACGGATGGAGGAACCAGCTTGCTGAAGGGCTGGACACCTGTGCGGAAGACACTGGTGCCTTGCTGTCTTCTCCTCGTGCTCTTCTGGCTAGTCCATTTCATGGATGGCGCCTTGCTGTCTTCTCTTCCTGCACATCTGACTGGTCAATGTCATGTCAGTTTCCAGGGCCTGGGTCTTCATTGGACAGCTGGCTGTAACTGA
>CAUYRH010166587.1:0-36234 GCA_963574655.1 Perodicticus potto | reverse complement strand
ATATGGGCCCGCCAAACAACAATGACGGCTGCAGCCAAAAGAAAAAATGGCCGGGCGTTGTGGGCCGGGCATTGTGGCGGGCGCCTGTAGTCCCAGCTACTTGGGAGGCAAAGGCAGGAGACTCGCTTGAGCCCAGGAATTCGCGGTTGCTGTGAGCTGTGATGCCACAGCATTCTATCCAGGGTGACAGCTTGAGGCTCTGTCTCAAAAAAAATATAAAAAAAAAAGAAAATGACATTGGTACGTCATGTCTAACTAAAATCCAGACTTTATTCAGATTTCCTAATAATGTTCTGTTCTTATTCCAAGATCCAATTCCAGAAACCACATCACATTTACGAATATATCCCTTTTCAGTTTTATTATTGGTTCCCTCAGTTATCTTTCCCTGGGACAGAGAATGGGTGGGAAAGCTGTTGTCCTTGTTATTAAGCGAGGGAAATTGAGACTTAAAAGTCAAGTGACTAGGTTCCCTTAGAGAGCAATGAGAACAAGGCCCACTCAATCTGAATCCTTCCTCTATCTGTCTTTCCACCCCCCAGGACTCTTGCTTTTCAGAATCCCCCCTGGAATGCCCCCATAAGCCTATCTCCATCCCACCAGGGCAAGACAATGAGATACCCCTACTAGAGCTGGTCTAGGTCCTACAAAAACCCACTTCCTACCCCATCATCTCTTCCCCTAGACCCTGAAGGCCAGGGCAACGTCTCAGTGGCTACAGACTGGGCAGAGTGAAGCCCTATGACAGAGATATACAGAGAGAGAGAGAGAGAGAGAGAGAGAGAGAGAGACACTATTATTTGTCCAACCAAAGTTATTTGTGATAGATGAAAAATGGTCACAAGTTCTTTGTGGCTTCCCCCACCAGGAGGTATAAAGAGGTGTAGTCTGTTTCCCATCCCTTAAATCTCAGCAGAGCCCTGTGTTGCTGTGACCAAAAGAATTCAGCAGAAGAGCCACTGTCCTAATTCCAGGCCCATAACTCAAGAAGTCTTACAGCTTCCACTCTTACTCTTTTGTAACCCTGAAGGTATCATGTGAATAAGCCTGAGCTGTACTGCTAGAGGACACATGGGAGAGAACAAAGTGACCCCAGTCTAAGCCTGTCACCAGCCAGACAAATGAATAAGGCTATCCTGAACCATCCAGGCCCAGCTGATATGGTAGCTGACCATAGCCTAACAAGGGAATCCTGGGCAAGACCAGCAGAACTGCCCAGATGAGTCCAGCCCAAATTGCCAACCTAAGTTTTGGAATGGATTGTTGCACAGCAAAGGCTAACCGATACATGATTCCTCAGTTCTCTCTTGGTAATGGGATCCCAGTTTTATTTCAGGAGGAAGTGTGCCAGTTTCAGTAGATGGAACATGACTGGTTTACCCAAGTGTGACAATTCTGCTATTCTCTGCCCTCTTTATAGCCTGGAGCAGCAAGAGGTTTTACTTTCTGATGGAGTTGACAGGTTCAGTTAGCTTGGCCCTTCCCCCCCACCCTGCCCATCTTTCTTCCTTGAACACAGACACGATTCTTAGAGATACAGCAGCCATCTTGTGACCATGAAGTAATAAGCAAGGAAGGCAAAACAAAAGAATTGTAGAGATATAAACTCTACCTTTGCTGAACTGTTGAACTAATACCAGTAGCCACCTATCTCCGGAATTCATGCTAGGTGGAAAAACAACCCCCTGTTTAAGCCACTGCAACCAAGATTCTCCTTTACTTGTAGCTAAAAGTAGTCCATAAAACAGGTTACTATTCTTGTCCTTGGGAATGTGAAACCAGCAGCATGTGCGTCTGCAAACCCTTTTTCATTTCATCCTCTTAATAATCCATCAAGGGTAAGGTTTAAACCCTGTTTTCACAGAGGAAGGGACTGGGGCTCCCACATTGTTCAGAATGAGTCCAAGACCTTGCAGCTGGCCAAGGGGGATCAGAGTCAGACCCTTTCCCCAGGTAAAAAAGAACACACCCCCTGATACTCCTACATGTCCAGCCTGCTGGAGGTCAGATGTGTTTTCTGGGCTCTTGGAGGTGGTGACAGGTGCCAAGAAGCTGCTACTGCAAGTCTGGTGTGGATGCCCCCAGGTATACCCGTAGGTCCGAGAGGGTGGATTGGACAAGCTTGGCAGGGATGGTCTCTCGCTGTAGTTGCTGGTAAGCTGCATAGCGGTGGCAGCCCCCAAAGGAGTAAAAGTAGTCACCACCCTGAGCCCCTTTGATCCAGAGGACATCAATGGGGGGTACGCTGTCTGGGTCCTCCTGGAAAGAAGGGGCACAGAGTTAGTGGGTGTGATACAGTGCTTGACAGATGGCAAAGCAGACTTTGTCAACCTATATTGGGCTCACCGGTGCTCCCACTGGCTTGTGAGAGACAATTGTTAAATAGCAATAGCAAAAAAAGGATTTTTGTGAGCTGGTGGACATCACCTTGGTAGTTTGAAAGACAGCCATGGTGAGAGTATTTACACTAGGGAAATGGGCAAACGCTACAAATCAGGGATTTTTTTATCTCCCCTAAAAACCTGGGTGTAAAACATTTATCAGTATACCACATACACGTGGCTCTACATGTGGCTATGTTCCAGACTCTGGGAAAAAGGTACAGCCAGAAAGAGACAGACACAGCCCTTGCCTTCATGGGGCTTTAGTCTAATGGGACAGATGGAACAAAGAAGTGAATAGTAGAGTGACAAATGCCATGACAAAAATCAGACAGGTCATATGACAGGGACTGGGGTCCATTAAGGCCACTCTGAGGTGACACTGAAGCAGAGTACTTGGAAAGATGGGAAAGCAGAATAGATTAAGGACCTGACTATCTCAGTTCAAATCTCAGCTCTGCTATTAGCAGCTATGTGACCTTGGGCAATTAACATCTTTGTGCCTCAGATGCCCCATCTTTTAAGTGGAGATAAAGATAATAGACTGACCTCATAATACAGAATGTGCATACAGTAAATGAGTTAATATATGTAAGTGTTTCAAACAAGGCTTGGCACATGCAAAGCACTCAATAATGTACACTGTGTATTACCTAAGGGAAGAGCATTCCCATCAGAGGGAACAGCAAATGCAAAGGGCCTGAGGTGTGATCAAGTTCACTGTGTTGGAGACATAGCAAGGAGGTCAATGAGACTAGAATAGACTCAAGGGCTTGAGGAGTGGAAGAGGTCAGAAGGGCAGCAGGGGCCAGCTTATGTGGGGCTGTTGCTAAGAGCAGTGGGTAGGCCCTGAAGTGTTTTAAATAGGAGGGGGTAGCATGATCTGAGGCACATCCTGGAAAGTTGTCATAGTTGAGAACAGGCTTTGTGTGGTGGAAAAGGGCAAAGCAGGCGGGACAGAGGTGAGATCTCTGAAGGTATTCAGCAGAAGATATTAACACAGACAATGGTGTGATGGGGACAGGTTAGGGACACGTTTTTAGGGGGCAGATCTGAAGGGTCTGTGGAAGAAGTGGATGTGAGAGCAAGAGAAAGAAGAGAATGTGGATTTCCTGCTAGGGCCCCAAGCAGTTAGGTGGAGAGTGGGTCATCCTCTAAGTAGGGAAAGGCTGAGGCAAAATGGGGTATGCGGTAGAACACACTGGGGAAACCTCATTAAGTGTAAGATGACTAGAAGGCCTGCTGCCACTGGCCCACGGGTTCTCTCCTGAAGCTTTGATGGAGTCATTTATCCATAATTATTAAAGAGGCACAGCAGTTCTAAGCTGGAGCTCTAGAACCTGACAAACCTGAGTTTGAATCTCAGTTCCTTTACAGAGAGGTGACGGGCCTCTGAGCAAGTAGCCTCACCTCTTTGAACACTGTTTTTCATCTGTAAAATGAAAATGAGAACTAGCTTTCCTACAGGACTGTTGATGGACAGTCAGTGAGTTTATGCACAAGGAGGCATCAGCGGGGCACTAATGAGGGGCAGCCAGGCCAGGCAGGCCTTGTGCTAGGCACAGAGGTCACAAAGGTGGGTGGGCAGAATGATGGCTCCCAAAGATGTCCACATCCTAATCCTTGGAGCCTGTGAATATGTTACCTTGCATGGTAGAAGGGACTTTGCAGATGGAATTAAGTTAAAGATCTCAAGATGTGGAGATTACCCTACATTATCCAGATGGGTCAGCGGTAAGGTTCTTAAAACCTTACCAGGGTTCTTAAAATTGGAAGAGGGAGGCAGAAAAAGTCAGACTGATGTGAGAAGGAGTTGAAACTCCTGCCTTGGCCTCCCAGAGTGCTAGGATTATAGGCCTGAGCCACCTCACATGGCCCAAATGTGTGCTGTTTCAAGGCACTGCATTTGTGATAATTTGTAACAGCGGCCATTGGAAACTCATACAGAAGGCAAGTAAGCAAAGGCAGATCTGGTTCTTTTTTTTTGTTTTCTTTTGAGACAGAGTCTCACTTTGTCACCCTAGGTCGAGTGCTGTGGTGTCATAGTTCACAGCAACCTCAAACTCTTGGGCTCAAGCAATCCTCTTGCCTCAGCCTCCTGAGTAGCTGAGGACTCACAACACTGGCTAGTTTTTCTATTTTCAGTAGAGATGGGATCTCCCTCTTGCTCAGGCTGGTCTTGAACACCTGAGCTCAGGTGATCCACCTGCCTCAGCCTCCCAGAGTGTTAGGATTACAAGCTTGAACCACCACGCCTGACCCCAGATCTGGTTCTTATCCTCACAGAGCACATGGATCTAACATGAAAGACAGGTGTCTGAACAGACCATTAAATTCCAGTAGGATCAGAGCTATGCTGGTGGGCACACAGATTGCTGAGAGGCCACAGGAGTCCCCCAACCCAGTGGGGGTGGTCAGGGAAGATGCTGACCCTGAGACAGGAAGATGAAGGAGGAGTTAGAAACAGAAAGGAAGAGATGGAAGTGCTTCCTGACAGGAGAAACAGCCTGTGCAAAGGCCCAGTGGTGGAGAGAGCAGGCATGGTTAGATCCCTGCCTCCCACAAACAGCCACGCACCATGCCAGTGCTGAGGCCAAGATTTGACTATGATCCTCCGTGCTCTTGTGGTGTTCACATGAGGTGGGGAAGACCGATAATAAAACACAAACAAATGTGTAATATAATTTCTGGTGGATGTAAGCACTACATGGAGAAACATCTCAGGCTCAGGCACAGCTATTAAGGCCAGGGATCATTAGCAAAGGTGGCAGAGACCTGAACCTTGCAAAGGCGCAGGCCTGTGGACATCTGGGGAAGAGGCTTCAGGCGGTGAAGACAGGAGTGCGAATCATAGGGCTGAAAGATACCTGGGCTGTACCAGTTTGTTGGGGCTTAGGGATCTTACAGGCTCAACTTTCAAGGCTTTAATGGAAGGGGACACACAATGCCATGGAGGCCCAGCCGGACACAATGTAGCAGCCCCCTCCCCCAAGTTCCTGCCAAGATCCCTGCAGCATTCCGGGTCACCCTCCCTCAATGATGGCGCTGACCCCTGTCCTCACCCATTCCCGGTTCAGACAAGGCCCTCCCAGTTTCACTGCCACTGTCACAGCCGTAAGGAACCACAGCTTTTTCTCTGGAGAGTATGGTGGCTTTGTAGCTGAGCACTGTGACCTGGATGCCTACCTGTGAAGTCCAGCTGTGCCACTTTCTAAGTGTCTGACCTTGGACAAGGTGATTAAAAATGATCCTGTGCCTCAGTTTCTCGTCTGAAAATTAAGACAGTTACCTACCTCATAGCTGTTGGTAAAGAATGCTAAGGGACATAAAACAGCCCGTGGGCCACTGCAAGCTATCTTTATGAGTTAGCGATCATCATTTGCACTATCTCGTCCAATCCCGTCCTTGCTCACGTGAGGCGACAGGGGCCCAGAGAGCGCCAGCCACTCGCTCAAGGTCACACAGCAAATGCCCAGCTCTGGTAGAGCCTGGAACCGGTCTGTCTGGGGTCCAGCGCGACCTCCCTCTTCCGGAGCCCTCCCTCCAGCTGACTGGCCTTCCCAGGGCCTCACCCGGATAGTGTCCACGAGGCTCTGCACCTTGGCCGGGTCCAGCACAGACGGCAGCGGCCGGATTAGCACGCTCAGAGGCACGTTGTGCACCGCAGCGATGCAGCCCGAGTGGATGCTGCCGCTGTGAGCGCCGCCGCTGGGTCCCGGACCCTCGGGTGCCCCCCGGCCTGCGCTCGCCCTGCTCAACGCTCCCCTCGCGCGCAGCCCCATCTCGCCACCGCAGCCGCCGCCGTGGGACGCGCCGCCTCCCCAGGCTTTAACTCGGGCCGGGCCGTACCATTCGGCGCGGTCGGGCGGGGGGTCCGGGCCAGGGCAGCGCGAGTTTCTCCCTGGGCCCAGCAGTGGTCCGGCCCCAACCCGGCCGTCCCCAGCAGGACACCTGTCCCGCTCGCTGGGCGTGGCCCGACCCGCTCCAGGCTCCTGCTGTCCGCCCGGGGGCGCCTCGCTGCCTCCTCTCCGGCGCGCGGCTCAGGCGAGTGGAAGCGCCCGGGCGGACTGACTCAGGGTGAGTTTGCAGGTCGTGGGACGGGAGGGGCGCGGTGACGCACAATCCGGGGTGACTCAGGCCCTCGGGGGCGGGGAAGTGAGGGGTGAAGAGGACTGTGGCCGGACCTGCCCAGTAAGGATGAGTCGGCAAAGCAGTGTTTGGCCGCCCAGTCGGTCGGAGCCCCAGGGATGACAGCCGTACGATTGGTAATACCCACACCGTAATACTCATGACACTTTGCACGTGTATGAACTTATTTAAACCTCAAAACAACACTACAAAGTAGGTATGATTATTATTCCCATTTTACAGACAAGGAAACTAAGACACAAAGAGGTTTAAGTGATTTACTCAAAATCGTGGAGTAGTAAGTGGCTGGATTAGGGTTCAAAGTTAGTCTGGCTCCAGAGTCCGCTTTCTACATCACTGCTGGCTTCCTTGGTCCCGCAACAGTGATCGTCACAAAGAGCCTTTTGGAATCGTGCTGACTACGTGGACACAACCCTAAAGTTCCGTGTTGTCTTATTTTATCATTGGAGCACCACTAGGAAGTAGGTGTGGTTATCGAACCACTTGTCCAAGGTAGGTTAGCTGAAAGTGAAAGGCTATCAAAGTTCGGTCTGGGACCACTTAACCACCAACTCCAGGCAGGGAGGTGGACAATCTCAGACTCTGTTACTGTCCTCTTTGGTTATCTTCTCTCTCACACTGGTTGGCACATGGATGGGGAATGCATACTCACCTTGTTAGCTGGAGAAAAGAGGAAGTGAGGGAGGAGTTTGTAGACCAAGGGTTCTACATGGCCTTCAGCCAGTTACTGACACTTTTCTGGACCCTATCGGTAAAATGAGGTAATACTTTCCACCACTCAAAGTTGTTGTGTGGTTGGAGAGGAGGTGCATAAATGCTCTGTGAATTGCATCACATCCCATTTTGGTGTTGAAGATCATTCATTTTGAGTTCTTAGTCTCTCCAAAAGCCTTAGAACACAGCGGGCACTGTAAATTTGATTCCAGCCTTTCCCTTTCTGCAGTTCCAAAATATAATCCCTGTAAGCTACTAAGTCATACTTTGTTTCAGGAAGTTGAACTGACGCCCACACTTCAGCCCAAAATTAAAAATTAGAGACTTTCGGGAGGCGCCTGTGGCTCAGTGAGTAGGGCACAAGCCCTATATACCGAGGGTGGCGGGTTCAAACCCGGCCCCGGCCAAACTGCATCAAAAAATAGCCGGGCGTTGTGGCGGGCACCTGTAGTCCCAGCTACTCGAGAGGCTGAGGCAAAAGAATCTCCTATGCCCAAGAGCTGGAGGTTGCTGTGAGCTGTGACTCCACAGCACTCTACCGAGGGCGTTAGTGTGAGACTCTGTATCTACAAAAAAAAAAAAAAAAAAAAAAATTAGAGACTTTCACCAAGAGGAAAGTTGTCCCTTTGAGGTCTACTTCTTTATTACAGGAAGTAAGAATGGCAGAGTAAGTTTTTGGAATGAAAAAATGGAGATTTGACCTGAATCTCTCATCATAGTATGCCCAGTGAGGCCCCACACCTGCTATCAAATTCTGTATATTAAGATACCTATGGCCTAATTCAAAATGGCTTCATAATAAGATGTTTGGAGGTAGGTGTATGCAAGACTGGTAAGGAGGCAGCTAAACAATATCATGAAAGACCCAGGTCTGTCCATCCTTTTGTGCCATCATCCCCAGTGTTCTGGCCTTTATCCTCGGGTTTGCCCCCTTGTGGTCTCAAGATGGCTGCAGTAGCTCAAAACATCACATCACTTCCTAAGAATGTTCAAAGTGGAAGTTAAGATATCCCTTCTTTATGCCACTTAAAATTTTTTTAAGAAACAGGGTCTTGCTCTGCTGCCCCTGATCATAGTTCATTGTAACCTCAAACTCCTGGCCTTAAGCAATCCTTCTGCCTCAGCCTTGAAGGTAACTGGGAGTACAGACACACACCAACATACTCAGCTTATATATATATATATATATTTGCCTTTTTTAGAGACAGGGTCTCACTATATTGCTCAGGCTGATCTCAAACTCCTGGCCTCAAGTGATCTTCCTGCCTTGGCCTCCCAAAGTGCTGGAATTATAGATGTGAGCCATAGTGCCTAGCTTGTGCCTCTTTTAAAGAGTGAAAAAACTTTTCCTAATCTTCCCCCTCTCTCCCTGCCCTGCTAGGGTTCATACTAAACCAACTTCTGACAAGGGGAGTAGAATTGCTATGACTGGTTTAGCTTGGTTGGCACTCACGTCTAGGCTCAAGAGGGCTTACCCTCCCCTGAAGTTCATGGCTCCTGATCACTGAACAAAATTGGGAAGACCTGATAACTGCAGCTAGTTTTCTTCTGGGAAGCCTCCCTTCCCCACTCTCAAGAATGTGTGGTTGCTGGGGTGGACCCATCCCTCAGGGATAGGGGTCTGGGGGACCTGGCCAGGCCTGTCCAGTCAACAGTTCCATTACATTGGCCTACCTATCCCCAAACCAGTGAGACCCAGATTTAAGACTCATATTAGGATGAAGGTGAGTTGCCTTCCACTGAGGCTAGCACAAGCCTGAATGTGGAAACTGGCAAAATTCTGAGATCTATCTGATATCCTTTTGTCTTAGTTTGGATTCTCTCAAAAGTAGACCCTGCGATAAGGATTTGTGCACATATAATTTATTTGGGAGATGTTCTAGTTAGTATTGCTGCAAAACAAATAACTCCAAAATTTAGTGGCATAAAACAATCATTTTATTATCTTTGCAGATCTGTGGGTCAGGAATTCAGACAGGGCACAGTGGGGACTGCTTGCCTTTTCCTTATAATGTCTGGGAGGTGACTTGATGACTAGGGCTGGAATCATCTAGAAATGTCTTCACTTAACACATGTAGTGGATGGTACTTCCTGTAGGCTGGAACTTCATCTTGGACTGTCAGCCAGAACTATACGTGACCTCTCCATATGGCTTGGGCTTCCTCACAGCATGGCAGCTAGTTTCCAAGAGCAAGTGTTGCAAGAGAACCTGGCAGAAGCTTTATGGCCTTTTCCAATCTAGTCTTGGAAGTCATGCAGCAGCATTTGTGCAATGTTTTATTGTGGGAGCTATCACAAGCTCTCCCAGGCTCAAGGGAAGGGGACATAGATACCATCTCTTGATGGAGGGATAGTCAGTTTCTAAAAGAGCCTGTGGGATAGGATAGACTAGTGTTTTGACCGTCTTTGGAAGATACATCTGCTGTAGGAGGTAATCCCAGGGTGTACTGGGGAATGGAGAAATGCCAATTAAAGGGAGAGTTAATAAGAAGGTTATTAACTGGGCAACTGGGGTTCATTCCTGTTGGGAACTTTCTGTCATGTGTCCATATTGTCCCTCGGAGGAAGAAGGGAGCAGAGTATTTATTCACTGACTCCTGTCCCTTACTGTTTGAAGGCAGCCCGAAGTTGTAAAATCTCTGGCATTTCTAACCTGCCCTGCACTTGAACATCTGTGGACTCAAAGGTGTGGAGCTTTTCACTTCAAAGCCCTGAGAGGTGGACCTAGGGGATAAAGAGCAGGACACCAGTAAATTTCTTAACTGTCCAAGTCAGCCAGAGTCCATTTTTGTTGTATGCAACCAAACGCCCTGGCTATCTCCTCTTCCTATCTTGCCCCTGGGATTTCTGCTCTTCCCACAGCAGGTTGGTCTAGATGCAGTGCCCACCCCTTTGTGTTCATTTTTGACAAAGAATCTTGTACATGAAGCATTCAGGTAAGCAGAGGACTCTGCTGAGTGTGTGGGAAGGTGAGAGGATTTCTGTGCCATAAAAGTAACATTCAACTTTAATTTTTTGTCTCCTGAAACTGCTCTTGTCCATTTCTACAGCTTGGATTATAAGCTTCTTCCTGGTTGCTTGGTCCCTCTCTCCCTTGCTGTTTTCCTCCCCATCTCCTCTTAGTCTCCTCTACTAGCCCCTATATTCCTGTTCTTATTTCATTCAGAAAGTTTGCCTCTTTCTTCTTCAGCTTTGGTACCTGCTGAGTGTCTGCTTGGTATCCTTAGACAGCTTCACACATAAACTGTTTTTCTTCATGGTCACAAGATGACTGCCAGTGCCAGCTAGGAGCATCTGCCTTTGTTTGCATCCAAAAGAAGAGAGAGGACCTCTTCCCCTGTGGAATTAAAGCCTTTAAAGAGCAAAGGAGGGTTTTTATTCAGAGGGTCACCTCCTGGTTCAGGATTGCTGCTGAAGTGCCAGCCATCTCATTCAAGTTTCAGCCTTGAAGGCAATGGAGAAATGGAAATGCAAAAGCATATAACCCTTTCCTTTTTTAGAATGCTGTCTCAACAATTTCATATAAAACTTTCCCACTGGTCTCCCTGGATCCATCCTGCACTATGACACAGATCTGCACTATGAAAGATCCCTGTGGCTGCTGTGAATACAGGAAGAGAAGTGGGGGAAGCAGGATGGATCCAGGGAGACCAGTGAGAAAGGCTAGTCCAGCTGTCTAGGTAAGAGAAGATGGTAGCTATAGACCAATGTGGAGACTGGGAAGATGGAAAGGAAAAATCAGCAGGAGCTGATGATGGATTAAATGGTTGGGTGGGAAGACAGAGATGTGAGAGATGACCTCTGAGTTTTATGACCCCAGAACTGGATGGGTGCTGACACCATTCAGTTGGAACACCCTGGAGGAGAACAAGTCATGAGTTCAGACTTGGGCTGGTCTCTTGTGTACTTTGGGGATATCCAAGTGGAAGTGGCCTGCTTGCAAATACAGATTTTCAGCTTAGTGAGGAGATCTGAAGTGAATATGTAAATTTGTTGTGTCATTTACATGTGGGTAGAAATTGAAGCCATGGATATAATGAACTTGCTTTAGGAGAGTATACAGGAACAGAAAGTGGGTTCCTTCCTTGAGTATAAGAAGGTGAATCTGCAAAGTTGCTAGGTGGAGCAGCCAGATAGGTAAGAGACGAACCAGACAGTCATGTCATGAAAGTCTTGAATGCCTTTGAGAACACTCTGAAAAGCAGACTGGACTGATGTGCCAGTTGAAGTGCTTTGGGCTATAGGTAATAGGAACCTGATTCCACTCATTTAAGCAATAAACTCATGGCACGTACCTGGGAGTCCAGAGGCAGCGCATCGAGTAAGTTTTAGGGTGTTTTGTTCATTGGTTCCTTGATGTCATCAAGGACATAGGGCGTTTCCATGCCCCCACACTGCATTCCGCGCCATCAGCTTCATGCTAAGGCTGGTTCCTTTCCTGGTCATGAGATGACATGCTTCCCCGTGCAGGTTCAAAGGGAAGAAAGGATGGATTTCTTTTCTGTCTCAGTTCATTTGTGTTGCTGTGAGGGAAATACCTGAGGCTGGGTAACTTATAAAGAAAAGAAGTTTGTTTGACTCACCAGTCTGCAGACTGTAGAAGAAGCATGGCATCACCATCTGCTTCTGGTGAGGGCTTCAGGGAGCTTCCAGTCAAAGCAGAAAGCAAAGGGGGAGCAGGCATGTCACATGATGAGAGAAGGACCAAGAGAGAGAAGGAGGTGGTGCCAGCCTCCTTTGAGTACCAGCTATCCAGAGAGAACTTAGTTATTATCCAGGGAGGGCACCAAGCCATTCATGAGTGATCCGTCCTGACCCAAATGCTCACCAGGTCCCACCTCCAATACTGGAGATCAAATTTCAACATGAGATTTGAAGGGGCCAAACATCCCAACCATATCACTTTCCTTTAAGAGTGAGGAAGCTGGGTGGCACGGTGACCTATGCCTTTAATCTTAGCACTCTGGGAGGCTGAAGGGAGTGGATTGCTTGAGTTCAGGAGTTCTAGATCAGCCTAAGCAGAAGCAAGAGTGAGATCCTGTTCCTACTAAAAACAGAAAGGAGGCTGAGGCAAGAGGATTGCTCAAGCCTAAGAATTTGAGGGCCATGACACTCTACCGAGGGCAACAAAGTGAGATTCTGTCTCAAAAAAAAAAAAAAAAAAAGCGAGGAAGCCAAAAAATTTCCCATAGGCTTTTAACTCTTTCCTTAAATCTCATCATCCAAAATTGGTCATGCGCCTATCTTTGAACCCAGGGGAGATGGGTATTACTCTTAAACCAGTTGAGATCATCCCTTAAGCTGGTGTCCAGTACCCCAGATTGCATGACTGCTAATCAAGGAGGAGGGGGTGGAATGGATATTGGATCACTGCAACTGAACTGGATGTAGCTGATGGGCACCCAGCATCCATCCCCACCACCCTCTAGGGTACCTTCTGTTTTGCATGGTTAGAGAATTTAAAACTACATTTGTCAGACTTTAGTAGCAAGGTACTAACAGTGAATTAAGATCTGCCAGTTATATGCACTTCTGTGGTATTTGAATGGCAGAAGGGGGCAGGGACCAACTTCCTACTGCTTTGACTCTTGCTACTATCAAGATGTTCTTGGATGAAGTTTTTCTCTAGTAGTGTTCCAGTGTCATGCCACCAGCATAACAAGAGACAGAAAACAATTATAGAACCAGTGGCAAGGCTTCCTGATCCCTGGAGTACACCTATATTGCTGTGTTCTTAAGCTCAATTCTAATGCAGCATCCTGATCCCCACCCCCCCTCACCTCCCCCCCACCTCCCTGTGTGATTATGGGAGAGGCAGGAGCAGCAGTTCTGCGATCTAGAGTCCAGCTAAGGGGTCACTCCTTTAGCCCTTCCACAAATTTTGTCAACAGCCTATTCTCCATATTAAATACTTTCTCCTTCAAAGGGATATAATACATGTTTATAAAATTCTGATTTAGAGTAGTTTCTGTTCCCAGCACCTAAACAAACATAATGGATCCAACAGCCAATCAGGAACAGTGTGTAGCCACAGAGGGCTGTGTGTGGGTAGTTAAGGAATGCAACAGGTGTCTGGCCCCTCAAAATCCCATTGGAGACTTTCTAGGGGAGTTCCCATACATGCTTTCATTGTTGGAAGCAACTAGCACATTGCTAGGGAGGCAGCCACTTGTCCAGAGGTGTGTGAAGGCAAAAGTGGACAGGCACCAGGAATAAAATCTAAAACCGAGTGTACTGCTTATAGGACATCCACAACAAGGCCATAGGGGAGAGAGGTTCCACCCTGCAACCCTCTGTCTCCATCACTCTGGCATCCATCCTTCAAAGCATGCAGGCCAGG
Organism: Perodicticus potto; assembly: GCA_963574655.1. Taxonomy (NCBI): domain Eukaryota; kingdom Metazoa; phylum Chordata; class Mammalia; order Primates; family Lorisidae; genus Perodicticus; species Perodicticus potto. The sequence goes on along the minus strand of CAUYRH010166587.1, from coordinate 22,649 downwards.
CTTCTCCGGGAGTCTGTTTTGGGAGTTGAGGGGAAGTGGCAGGGGTTGGAGGTCGCTGGTAAATTTTTAGTAAGGCAAGGACAGATTTGTGTTTTGAAAGATCAAGATCACCAAGGCAGCTGGCAAGGAGGAGAGATTGTTTGTCCATGATCTTCCTGAATACTTTTGGTGACTGGTAGCTCACAAGCTGTAGGGACAGCTCATTGTTCTGGGACAATGTTACCTGCCGAGCCAAAGTCAACCATTTTGCTTGGTTGCACTTGCTGCATGCATGATCATAAATGACCAGGGCAGAGGGGCAGGGGATGAAGTGGACAAGAATATGAAAAAGGGTGAACTGGCTGTTGACAGACAAATCTGGACCACAGTTGTAGTTGTTTGGCAGGTATAGTTAATTTGAATTGCATAGTTTTAAGATGAGACATATTCTTTCCATTTAGTCACAGGTTCCATCATTTTCTAATGTCTTAAGGCAACTGCCTTCATTTCCTTATGTTATTAATCTGGTTCTTGAACCCTTATTTGAGGAATATTTAGGACTGAGGATGCCTGGGACTTGTGGAGGATAAGGGGCTCTTGGGGCTGTGTGACCTGGTGGCAACTACACACTGGTCAGGCTACAGAGAAGGGAAATGGAGTGGAAAATCCCCCTTCTTCTCAGACGCCCTCCCTTTCTTCTTCCCCTCACCCCAATAACAAGGTCCAGAGGCACTGGTGAGTGGCCAAAGTCCCTTTAATATCCCTGAATTGCGTTACAAGTAATACTGCTGAAGGTGGGGAAGGGAGGGGGGCCTGGGGGTCAGTTAGGGGAGGAGGAGGGAGGGGGAGCGCCAAGCGCTCATACAAAATATGGCCAAAAGGCTTAGCATGCATGGAAAATTATTGCTGTCAGAAGTTCCTATTTACAGGGTCAACACCCTCCGTAATTGCTTCTGTGACCCCTCTCCTCCCCACCATCCCTGTAGCCTCCCTTCCCGCTGGGCCTGGAGCTGGGTAAAGGCCCACTTGCCCCTCTGAAGCCCTAGAGAAGTGCCCCTACCCCGGCATCCTCAAGTCTCCACCCTTTTTTTGTGGCTAGGGGGAGGGGAAGGAGGGGTCCGAGAGTCCTGGACTCAGGCCTGGCCCACTAGTTGGGCGCAGAGCGATGAGGCAGAGGCGTGTGCTTAAAGCAGAGGGGGCCGGGGCCCTTGCGAGTGGAGTCGTGTGCTTCGATCCTCGCCCGGGCAAGCAAAAGCGCAGCGGAGGAGGTAGTGGCGGCCAACGGGCAGGTGGCTGGCAGCCCCGGCCCCTCTGCCTGGGAGAGTTGCATAGACATGGCCGGGAGAGAGTGCTCCTCCCGGGGAGCAGGCAGGAGGCCCCAGCGGGTCCGGGGCTCAGTCGGTCCCTGGAACCTGGGGTCTCTCGAAACGAGGAATAAATAGGAAACAAATTGAGGAGCCTCCTCTCCCTGGGCTCCATGGAGTAGGAATGGAAGACTCAGGAGGATGGGGACCTGCCCCACGACTAGACCTCCTGACGCTTCCTCATCGCCTCCGCCCCCACTTCCTTGAGGGTCAGCCGGTTGTCCCTCCCGTTCTCAAGTCCCCTTTCTTAGTGAGTTCAGGGTCTGATTAGGGTGGAGCTTCTCCCGACACAGATTGCGGTGTGGGGGGTGTGGGGCGAGCGCGCGAGTGCAGCCTGCTCTGGCCTTTGCTGTCCCTCTCCTTGCCTGGCTCCCTGACCTCCCAGTCCAGCTGGGGAAGCCAGACTGTCCCTAGGTGAGGCTAAGACATTAAATAGAATAATAAATAGATAAATAAATAAATACACAAATAAATAACTGGAGGGCCCAGCTGGACAAGGGAAAGGCATTGGTGAGGTGCTCCAGGCCTTCCCCCAACAAATAAGGAGGGGGACCTGTGTTCTGGGGAGGAGGAAAAATGCTCAGAGATCCTGGGAGGAGGGTGGCTGGGAACAGGAGACTGGAAGTCCAGGGAAGGGCTGTCCTGGGATAGCAAAGGGCCCTAAACTCTCGCAAGAGTTTGCTCCAAGCTAGGTAAACTCGGAGGGGTGAGAGATGCTAGAGGGCTGAGGGAACCTGGAGAGAGTAGGGGCTGGGAGTGGTGATGAGGCCCCCGAAGACTGAGGAGAGTGGAAAATGTGCGGGGTGTGTGTGTATGAACTGAGGCATGCAGGGGATCTAGGACAGACTGGAGACTCCGGGAAGGATGAAGATCAGATCCCCAGATGGATTCACACAGGAGACTCAGCAGACTCCAGAGGGATGGTCTAGGGTTGGATTGTGGTCTGAGGGCTACAGGGGCTGCGCCCAGGTATGGATAGGGAAACTGAGGAAGGCATAGGCGTCAAGGGTGTGTTTAGGGTTTAGGTTGGGGGCTCCAATAGAGGAATGGTTAGAGAGACTCAGCTGAGAAGTGAGAGAAAAGGTCTTAAAGTTAGGAGAGCGGTGCAGGGATTGTGCAGGAGAAATTTCTGGCTCTGAGGCCTGGGAAGGGGAGCGGACCTGGTGCCTGAGTTGGGAGCCTTGAAGGCGCGGACAGGGGATCAAGGTCCGGGTGGTGGCTGGAAAGGTTGGTGTGGGTCAGGGGCGCTGGGGTAGAAAGTTGGAAGTGACTTATGGGTTGGGGGCTGGAGAGAAAAGTTCCGGGCTGGGATGGGGTTTCCTTCGAGGGGAGTGGGCAGGGAAACGCAGCTGGGGATTGGAGAGGGCGCTGCGGGTGCAGGTGGGGTGCCCGGAGCGCGCGGAGGGCGAGTTCCGGGCGCGCGGGCGAAGCCGAAGGCTCAGCTTGCTGGGCCGGCGGGGGGAGGCGGGGGCGGCTCGGCGCCCTTGACGCAGGCGGCCTCGCAGTGCTTGTGGAGGTAGGACTTGAGCGCGAAGCTCTTGTCGCACTGGCGGCAGCGGTAGTGCTTGAAGGCCGAGTGCGTCTGCATGTGAGCGCGTAGGTTGGAGCGGTCGGCGAAGGCCTTGCCGCAGTGCGCGCAGCCGAACGGCTTCTCGCCGGTGTGCGAGCGCATGTGGCCCTGCAGCAGCCAGGGCCGCGAGAAGGCCTTGCCGCACACGCCGCACTTGTGGCGCAGGTTGTGCGTGAGCACGTGCATGGCGAGCGCGGGCATGGACACGTACGCCTTGCCACACGTAGGGCACTTGCGCGCCAGCTGGCTGTCCAGGCTGCGGTGCGTCTGCTTGTGGCGGCTCAGGTTCGACGACGTGGCGTACGTCTTGCCACACTCTGCGCACGCGTGCCGGTGCCCGCCGCCCGCCGGCGCCCCCGCGCGCCCCGCGCGGCCCCCGGTGCCCCCGGCGGCCCCAGCTGCCCCCGCGTCCCCGCTGCCCCCGCCCCGTCGCCGCCGCGAGCGCCCGTCTGAGATGAAAAAGGCGTCCATGGAGTAGCTGTCGGTCACGGCCGCCTCCCCGCGAAAGTAGCGCGCCGACAGGCTTGACTGCGGGCTCTCGGGGTCGCTGTACTCCTCCGGCGCCGCCGGCGGGTACGCAGGCTCGGCCGGGGCCAGCTCCAGGCCCGGCTTCTGGTCCGCATCGTAACTGCTTGGGGGCAGGCAGTGCGGGGCGTAACCTGGAGGGGCGGAAAGTGGGGGAAATTGAGGGCGAGGCGCGTAGGAGGGCTTCTTCCTTTGGGCGAGTCACTCCCCCTCGCCCTCCAGTTAGGCATCCTTGTGACAGGTCTTGGAAAGTGATGGCTGCTTATAAGGCTGGTAACTGACATGCACCTGAGCGACTCACGTCCGGTTGCCTGAGTTCAAATCTTTCCTCCACGGGCCACGGTATAAATAATCGCTACCCCAGCCCGCGGAGCACAGGGCCGGCACGGTTCTACCGACTTCGGGTTCACTATCTGCTTAAGTGCTCACAATCATACAGTGAAGGTCTTATACCCACTGTGCAGGTAGAGAATCTTGAGTCAGAGAGATACAGCAACCAGTCTAAAGCTTACTGCTAGTAAGTGGGTGGAGGAGCCAAAATTCAGACCTTGGCAGTACGACGCCAAACTCCATGCTTTCTATTCCAACATGCTGCCATTCCAGTCAGATAACTTCTCTGAATCTCGATTTTCTCATCTAGGAAATGGAGCTTGTGATTGGGCACCTTCCAGGGGCTTTGGAGGGACCGAGTAAAGTGATGATAATAAACGTGTTTTAAGTTCTTCCTGTATGCAAGAATCTGCCCCAAGTACTTTTACATATGTCACCTCATTTGTCACAGACCCAAGAAGTAGGTACTATGTATTATAATCCCCATTTAACATGTAAGGAAATTGAGAAAGGGAAGGAGCACATTGTAATCTCTATATAAATGTTAGCTATTATAATTATGCTTTTTATTTGCTTTAAGAGTATTTGCCACCCCTACTACGTTCTGACCTTCCCAGGGGTGGATCTGTGTGCCCAACACATGTCTAGCTCAAAGAAGGTGTGCAATGAATAAATGTTCCATAAAGGAACCCACACACCTCCCAGGGTTGCTGGAGGATTTAAAAGTGGTGGTGTGAAATAGGTACTCCAGAAAGGGAACTGCCTTATCTTCGCTCCCAAGCTGCTTTGCTCTAAGTTCCTCAAGAAGTCTTCCTGGGTCTCCAGTGAGAATTCACCTCCACCTCGTCCTCTCACTTAGCTGGAGTTGGACCAGAAATCCCGTCTGCCAAGGGTTTGAGTGATTGTTGGGTGGACAGGCTGAGACTCCCCAGGGGATTCCATACAGATTTCTCATGGACAGGGGCCACCCTGATTTGCCTCTGCTTTCCATGGCCTAGGATGGTCCTAGGACCTTCCCTGTGGATCCTGGGGGCTGGGCTCCCCAGAGAGTTTCTGGCAGATATAGAACAAACTTATCATCCTGGCACTTAATTACCAAGTGTTTCCATTGTCCTTTGATTCTGGAGTACAATGGTGGTTAGGCCCCTATCTGAGGTTTCACAGCTGGGCAGTGGCAAATCTCAGGATTTCACCCTCTCCTCTGACACCCCCCTGTTTCCCCTATCCCCCCCACCTCCAACCAGCCTTCCTCTCTACACCCTTCCTCACCCTTCCACTGAGCAGGTGGAAGAGGGCTTTGTAAGCTGGAAACAGGATCCCAAGTTGTTCAGACTTAGGGCTGGGTACTCTGGTCAGCTTTCATTCCCTCAAACAGCCTGGCTGATTCAGCCTCCAGACTTTTGCTTCTCATCTGGCATTTGGAATGGTCACAGGGTCAAGTCTGAGCAGACTGAAGGCGAAGAAAGGTGTGCCCTTATTTTTTCTTCTGACCCTTTATCAGACAGCATGGGCCTTCTGCATGCTGAAGTAATTGGGTATTGTGGGGGAGGATGACTCAGTAGGAAAGGGCTCTGTGGTCAGACTGGCGGGGGGCAGTGGTAGTGGCAATTTTTAATTGGGGGTGGGCGGTTCCTAGCTTCTCAGCACCCCATCCCTCTCCTCTTATCTGCTTTTAGTCTGGAGGTTCCTCTCCCTCCCACCCCAGGAACCATGCCTAGTACTCCAGAATGTTCCAGAATGTTCAGGGAAGATTATTTCAGACTAGGTTAAATACCAGTTGGGCACTCCCAGACCCACCCCTCCCCTTGTGTGTTTTGTCACATTGTAATTACCTATGATGACACTAGCTAATATTTATTGAGCACTCACTGTGTGCTGGGCTCTGCACTAAAAGCTTCACTCCCATCATCTCACTGGATCATCACAAAAGTATTCATATTACAGACGCAAGAACTGAGGTACAGAGTGGTGATGGTTCTTGCTCAAAGGGTGGAGCAAGGATTGGAAACCACTGGACTGATCTCATTTTCCCACACTGGGAGGTCTTTGAGGGAGAGATTGTGTCTGGATTGTTTGCCTCCCATCCCCAGGGCCCTAGCACTCAGTTAAGTATTTGTAGAACGGATGGTTAAGATTTGCCAGGCCACCTTCACTCCCTAGCCCTGCAGGGTCTGCTGTAGACAGTCTTACCAACCCAATCTCAGGACAGGTCAGCACCTCATGTGGCCTGGGCCATGGAATGGGTGGGGTGATTTGATTCCTCAACACAGATTCTAGCTGGGTGACCTGAAGCAAATTGTGCATCTTTCTGTGCCTTGAGTCATTTTTCTGGAAATGGAGATAGCATGAGATTCATTTTGTTGGGGGGTGGAGAGGAATGATCATGTGGCCCATGTCTTGTACATTCTGTTATTTAAGAAGGATGAAGTATTGGTTAAGAACACAACTTGGATTGTGTTTAGGCTTTATCATTCCCAGCTGTGTGACTTTGGACAAACCGCTTGACCTTTCTGTGTTTCTATGGTTTCAGTAAGAAGTCCACCAGCGAACAATGTGTAAAGAAGTAATAACCAAGATTCCTAGAGCACTTAAGTGTTAGGCACTGTTACTAGGGCTTTGCACGCATGAATGCATTCTCCCCTCATGACTCTCTAAGGCAAGCACCCTTGTACAGAGAAGGAAACTAAGGCATGAGGGACGTTAGATAACATGCCTAGGGTTGTGCAGCTGGTAAGTTAGAGCCAGGATTGTAGCCCAGTGCCTGGCACTTGGTAAATCCACAATACATGTTGCCTGTTATTATAAATAACAGTAATGGTCTGGGCTTTGGTTTTCTTGGTGCCCACCCCAACACATCTTGCTGCTCCTCTCTGGTTCTCTGTTTCCTGACTCAGGATGCGTAATTTCTACTTTATGTTCTGATAGGAAATTTCTGGTGCATGGTAGGAACTCAGTGAACTCGGAAGTTTTGAACTGAGTGCTCTTTCCGTGGCGCCCTCTGCTGGCTGCTTTCAGCACTGTATCACCTTGCTCATGTTGCTAAGGGCTCTTTACACAGAAAAAGGTGCACCTCAAACAAAGGCTACTTACTTGTCTAGGGGCCAATGCGGAATTGTCTTCAGGACAGGAATTGTGATCCCAGACCAGATGCCATTCTGTGGAGTTTGCAGTGGGTTTGGGAGCATCATATGAGAGTTTGCATGGTTATGTATGGCAGAGGTGACTGTGGCCAGATTGTTTAACCTCTCTGGGCTGGGCCTGTATAGGAAGATGATTGACTAGGATGCTCTAAAGATCCTTCTACATCATGGCTGAATCAGTCTGTCCACAATACTCTCTGTGGAGGAGGGGGGAGTCCTCCTTGAACTCCATTCCAGTCTCCCAACATCTGCAGACATCTCCATATGTGACCTTAGGCACGTTACTCTTTTTGCCCCATATGTGTAAGGGAGTTCATAATAGGATTGCATAAGTTAATGCATGTAAAGTGCTGAGTATAATACCTGGCACATTATAGCTGGTCTCTCAAGCTGTTATTCATGTTGTCATTATTATTATTCCTACATTTCCTGGTGAGGTCCTTCTAATCTGCCAGAGAGTAGAAGGAAATACACATGGATGTCTCAGGCTGCTGTGTGACCTTGGGCAAGCCATCTCATCTCTTTGGGCCTGAAACCTGGAGAATCCTGCAGGACATTATAAGCTGTACTGTGGTCGTACAGATGGAACCCAGGCAGGTTTTGGGTGCCTTCCTCTACCCCAGTGGTGACTCTAGAAGGCTGAGTTGCCTGCCCTCCAGCTGACAGGGTGAGACAGGACTCTTCTGTTTAAGTCCTGATAGGGTAGAGGGGAGCAGGGTCCAGAGAAAAGAGACCTGGCTCTTATTCTGGCCCTTCTATTCATACCTTAGCTGTGTTGGGCAAGTCACACACCCTCTCTCTCTCGGCTTGAATCCTCCATTTGAGGGATGGGGACAGAGCCACCTGTCACGTATGGATATAAGAGGGGCTCAGAAGCACTTTGGAAATGTGCAGATGTCACTTGAGGATGACATTTGGTTTTTTCCTGCCCAAGACTTGAGGTCCAGAATCCATTAAAAAAGATTTATGAGAAATAAAGTGCTGCCCCCTCCCCACCCTCCGTAGATACTGTTTCATCCAACTGCCTGACCCCCTGGAGTGAGGATGTGTGGGGGAGCTCCATCACAAGTACTAGTACTATTACTACTAATATTTCCAACTAGCGCTAGTCCTCCCTGGGAGCCAGATACTGCACCACTCTCAGCACTCAGAAAAGGGAGATAATTTGCCCAAGGTCAACAGAGGGGGAATCAGGTGTGAGACCCTCCAAAGCTAGTGTTTTTTCCAAAATGCCATGGAGGGTATGAAAACTTGCCAGGGGAGAGAAGAGGGGGAAGCAGGGAAAAGGGTGCTAGATTTCTTCAAATAATACTATGCATTTGGCCTGTGTCTTACAGGAGTGTTTGGGATATGCAGTAGGTATTGTAGAAAATGCTCCAGACCCATGTAAATATTTGTAGAAAGTACTTAATAACAGTAATGACTAACATTTATTGAGCAGTTAGTGTGTGCAAGGCACCCTGCTAAGTGCTTTATGCACATTAGCTCATGTCTAAGTTCACTTCCTCTCATGCTCTTGTTCTGCAGAAGCTGAAGCCCAGGAAGGGGCCTTGACTCACCTCACATCACCACACAAGTTCTCCTCAGAGCTGGGCTGGCCTCCTTTATTTTTTTAATGGAACCAGTCCAGGTCTCCTTTCCTGTCTCTCCCAGACTCCCAGGGTACCAAACTTCTCCAGGGAATTTCTAGTCCCAAACCCACCTCCCTGTCCTGAGCTAGGCAGGAAAAGAAAGGGCCCTGGTGGTGGGCTAGCTTCCCAGGTGGCCCACTTTCCTGAGGAGGGCTAGGCCTGCTGGGTGGTGGGGCTGGGGGGACTGCTGCATGGGTATATTTAGAGCTGCCTCTTGCTGTGCCAGGGCCTCGGGCCTCGAGAATAAGCTCCAGCCAGCTGAGCAGAAAGCCAGGTCTGTCAGCAGCAAAGCGGGATAAAAATAGTTTCTCCTGTCTGCTCACAGAGCTGGGCAAAGGGGCTGGGTACCTCCCCCTCCCCTTATTATAGCATCTTTGTTAGCGGTTCCCTGGGCACTGGACCAGAAATGACACCCACCTCCTCCAAACGCCTGACAGCTGGTACATCTGCCCACGGGGGAGGAGGTCCCCAAGTCCAAATGAGCAGGGCACAGAATGAGGTCTGGCTCCACATGACCAGCACTGAAGGGCATGGGGCTGATGCCCACTGACCCAGGTTCAAGCAGTTTCTAGAGAATTCCAGGGCCCTTCCTCACCACCCCCACCTCTTAGAATTCCCTGTATTCTGGTCTTTCCTGACTGTGACCCAATTCCTGTGGCCCACAGGGAGGTCCAGCGCTCTGCAGGAATCAGTAGTTAAGATTTTTCAAGGGATTGTGGAGATAGGAGTGAGTGGCTCAGGATCTTGAATTGCCCAGCCCTGGTTGGTGGATCAGCTTCCTGCTCCCTCAAGGGGGATCTCTGGAGACAGGCTGTGTTGCACAGAGCCCCACCTCCCCCCAGTTCTCCTGCCTTTTGCTCTACCTTCTTCCTGCCCTAGAAGGGGGCAGAGGGCCTCTTCCAAACCTCTCACTACCCAAACGCTGGCAGCAGACACTTCACCCAAGAGGTGTACACAGCTGGGAAGAAGACTAAGAGGTTGGGGGGCCTCTCATCTCCTGGCAGGGGACCTCCAGGTTGTGGGGCCCCCCAGATCCTATGGATGTACCACCTACCAGGGAGGTGTGACAGGGCCCACCATTTATGATCCTGTGACTTTCGGCAAGTCACAGGCCCTCTGTGACCTCAGTGTTGCCTCTGTGGGTTGCAGCTCATCATTCCCTGCCCTCCCTCTCTGCCCTTTGCCCACTGGGTGAGTGTTGTAGGGATTGCTGCACTGACACAAAGGACTTGGTGTACTCTCCTGCCCTCCCTCAGCAATCACAGACTGTCCTGCCCAAAGCATAGAAGCTTGGCCTGGACCCCACATGGCTCCCTGGTGACCCCTGGCTTTAAGATGAATCAGGGCCCACAGATTCTGTATCTCACATGGGCCTATCATTCCGCATCCCGACCAAGCCCTGTTAATTCATAGGAAAATCAGATTTCTGGGTTGCCAGATCAGAGTTTAAAGAGGTAATACTCAACCATTTGATTTCAGGAGAAGGAAACTGAGGCTGGGGGAAGGGGAGGAGATGAAACCAAGGCCACCCAGAAAGCTAATAGTAAGTCTAAGACTTGAACATAACCAGCCTTGAGAATGGATCTGGACATAACCTTGGACTGGAAATTGGACCTGGATCTTATTCATGGACCCAGAATGTTTACCTGGACCTGTTCCTAGACATTGAAATTTGAACGTGGAGGTAGATTTGTCCTAGAAATTGGACCTGGCCCTATATCCTCAGACATTGACCTTGGACCTAGACCTTGGGCCTGGTCCTTGATCTGAAGTTTGGCTTAGATATAGGAACTGGACCTGAGATCTGTACCTGGATGCTAGACTGGATGTTGGGCCCTTGGACTTGGAGTAAGACCAAGATGCCAGGGGAAGAGGTGGTTATAGAAGACTCAGAAAGGGCCTGCTGTATGTCCTTTAGCAACTCCCTACCCTTCTCTGGGCTTCCTCTTTCAAGGGATTGGGGAAGCCCTTTTGTATCTCTGCTCCCCCAATGGACTTTCTGAAGTGTGGGGTGGATGTGTGTCAGCTGGTAACATTCAGCTGGGCCCCCAGGCCTGGCCCGGGCGACTACCTGGCGCCATCAGAGAGAGTGAGAGGAAGCGGGCTCTGGTATAATGTGGTCAACTAGATAAGCCCATGGGTAGAGGAAGGAGAGCTTCCTCAGCCTGCTGGGGGAGGTTTAATGTAGCTACAGAGGGCAGACAACTACGTTATTGGATTGGCATTGATCCCTCCTCTGCCTGGGTCAGATGCACTCTGGGAGTGGATGGGGGTGGGGGGGGAAGTGGTGGGGGGTAAGGCAGGGGGGCCTGGCTCCCAGCTGGAACTCAGTTACAGTGTAGGGGTGGACTCTGCAGAAGACTTCCTTGCCAGGGACCCACATAGACCACTGACATACAGATGGACAAGCCATATTCTGGAGTGGCTGAGAGTCCAGCATCCCTCAGGATGGGGTCAGGTCTGTGAGGGGTGGTCTTGGTGGTGTTGGAGGATGAGGTTCTTCCGAGAGGCTTCGGAGAATGTGAATCAGCAAGGTCTCATGGAAAGACTGAGTCTGTGCTCAGAATCACCCAGCAGGGGAGAGGGGGAGGGGAAACAGTAGAGGAGCAAGAGGGGCAGAGGTGAGAAAGGAGGCATTTCATTGGAGGGGACAATGCAATTAGATCTTATTTCCCTCATTGGGAGTTCACAGACCTACAGCTTTCTCCACTTGGTGGTGGTGGGGGGATGCTCTGTGGGTTTGAGGGAGCCTGGAGCACAGACACACCTGCTGCACCCTCTTCCCTGCCTGGCAGAGGCTGAAAAGGGAGCAAGGAGGCAAAGAAGAGTGTTGCTTCTCTCTCTCTCTGTGTGTGTGTGTGTGTGTGTGTATGAGAGAGAGAGAGAGAGAGAGAGAGAGAGAGAATGCTCCAGGGATTCTACAGCATTCCCAGAAGTAGGGGTACACTTCTTTAATTTGGGGTCCTGCATCTTTATCAGTTAGGAGCCTGTGGTTCCTCTAAGCTCTCCCCCAGCCCCGCTTGCCTCCCCTCCCACCAGTCTCATCCTGACCCTGCAGCCAAGAGCTGCAGGAATGGCTTATAAGAAGATCTTTCTAATAACTGGAACTATCTCCAGCCCCAGGCCCTCCCCCTTCCTCCCTCCTTCCCTGGCTCCCTCCCTTCCTTCTCCTCCCTCCCTCTCCTCATCTTCTCCCCCCCCTCTTTCTCCTTGTTTACCCAGCACACTTACACACGCTGGGAGAGAAAAACGTCGGCTCAGCAATTTTTCACACTTCCCTCAAATGCTCAGCAAGGTTATTTCCGGCAGAGCAGAGACAACGGGCAACCAGAAGCTGGCAGCTCTCTGAGGACCCCCAGTACCCTCCACCCACCCATGGAATGAGGGATCCCTTACTGCCCAGTCTGGCCACACCCCAGGGAGGGGAGAGGCTCCTGAAAACAGGACAAGGCAGACCCTGCACTTCCTAGTCATACCCAGGCTTTAAGGATCACATACACACACTCACACACACTCCTGGTGTTGGCATTGACCATCCATTGCAGACACTGCCAAGGTGGCCAGGCCGGGGTGTCTTTCCTCACCGCGGGGCGGCCTGCAAGAGACTGAAGCCAATAAAAATGCCTGATCCCAGAAACTCCAACACCCTCAGCCAGGTGGCGTATGCTCAACAGAGCCCTAAGGAAACCCTGACAATGGCCTCCCTACATTCTGTTAGACCCTCCCGCAATACCTCCCACCTTATAATTGACCTTCACGGAAGATGAACTTATAAAATTGGAAGGATGCTTAGTTCATGCCATCTAAACTCTTCCACTGCTGAGAAGGCTGAGGCCCAGAGAAGGGAAGGCACTTGCCCAAGGTCACACAGCAAGTCAGATTTTTAGGGTCCAGGCCTTCTGAGTTCCAGGCCAGGTGTCTGGCTATCAGGACCATCTTAGGACTCCCTAGAGGCCAGGGAGTTGTTCTGGAGCTCTTTGGGGAAAGGGACAAAAACAGAGGTGGTTCTAGGATGTTAATCCCTGTGGGCCCTCCACAGAAACACCCTGCTGGTGCTCTGCCCCCACCCTGCTTCTCACCCTTCATTCAGGGGCTCCCTTCAAAGCTTTTTTGGATGGCATTCAAGGCAAAGCATTTTCCTGCCTCCTTCCTGAGGAACAGCCTGCAGTTTTGGCTGTGCATGGGAAATTCTCCTGGCTTCTCTGGGTTTCCTCAGCTGGCCTAGCTGCAGGACAAGGGTGTGGGAGGGGTTGTGGGGGGTGACCAGAGCTTTTTGTTGATTTCCTAAGGAATCCACATACAGTCTTGCAGATATTTCAGTTTCTATGCAGCTCCCAGCACACACTCCCTAGCCTTGGCATGGCCCCAGGTCCACCCTCTGTCCTGCCAGCCCTCAGCCCAGCCCAGCCATATCCCTAGGCGTCTGTCTCCAACTTCAAGAGGCTCTGGGGTTAAGAAAAGAGGACAGTAGAATAAGTAACCTGGGGCAGAGGAGGAGGGGGTTCTGTGGAAAATCAGGGGGCAGGGGCTGAGGGGTATAGTTGTGTCCCTGATCACTCCCTAACTTCTTTGACCTTGATGAGGTCACAGGGCCCTTTGCCCAGCACCCTCTCTCTACCTGGCATGGCAGAGTGATGGAATGTGGGTGAAGCGCTTGGAAATCCCTGAGGTGGAAGCCCCCACCCTCTTCACTGCCTATCTTTGCCATTTCGGCCTCCCCCCATCTTAAGCCCTTTCTTCCCTCTTTTCCTCTTCTCTCTCTCCTCCTTTCTCTTCCTTTCCCCCCTTACTGTGCACACACACACACACCAAAGCTGGTGTCACATGTGATGTCAGAACTCTCAGTGCCAAAGGGACACCGGGACACCTCCTCTCCAGACACCTGCCCTGATGGGGGTTGCAAGAGGCGAATATTTCTGTGATCCCCTCAAAGCAGAATGGGGTCCACAGAAGCAGTCTCTACTCCCTACCTTCCAGAGATCACCCTCTTCTGGGCTGAATGACCTCTCTTGTCCCCCAAACCCTTGTCCCTGCAGGAACTTGTTCTGAGAAGAGATGGAGTGTGTGTGCATGGGCGGGGGAGGTGGGCTTGCAAAAAGCAACAGAGTTGGCTTTTGAGGGGATGGTGAGAGGATGCGGATGGGGAGGTTGTGCAGCCCAGGGAATGGGGAGCCACTTTGGAGGAACCCCTCCCAGATATCTCCTCTTCTTTCAGTCCCCAGGACAGGCACAGCCTTTGGCAGGCATGTGGCTGAGGGTAACAAAAGAGTTGTTTTGAGAGGGGGTCTGAGAGCACTTGTATGGCATTGCCAGCAGGAACAGTTTTGAAGGGAGGGAGGGCACCCCAAGTTACCCCCAGGGAGCCAACCCCAACTCTCCAGGGACTGATAGTCCCGTCTCCTTTACATTCCCCACCAAGAGGGCACACTCGGGCAGCCGCCCTCTTTCTCAGGCGGCGGAGGAGCCCCTCAACTGCCCTGTGCATCAGCCCCCTCAGGACCGGCCCTTCCAGAGCGGTCCTCTCTCTCTGGTCTCCCATCACCCCCTCACTCCAGCCCTGTTCTAGGGCCACAACTTTCCGAGAGTCCGCGGCTGGCGCATGGCTTCGGGAGGGGCCGACCCTGCGACTTTCCCTTTGTACGTCCTAGCCCCTGCCCCGCCCGCCGGGCCCTCGGGAAGCCCGGGAGGCGCACACGGCCAGAGAAATCTTCTCCCCGGGTTTCCTGCCGCGCGCGCCCCTCCTCGTGGCCCAAGTAGGGAGGGCCACAGCTCCCCTCGCCTCTTCCCCACCCCCGCCTTGGCCCCGCCGGGTCCCACTCACCGTTGTCCCCTGGAGGCCCCCGGGCACCAGGCAGCACGTAGGCGGTCTCCAAAGGGTGGTAGGTGGGGGCCGGCACCCCGCTGCACTGGAAGCCGTCCCCTTTGATCTTCTTTACCAGGAAGGAGCGCGGCATGGTGCAACTGGCTGGGGGCTCGGCGGGGGCAGTTGCGTGGGGCCCCGGTGGGAGGAGGCGGCCGGCCGGGCGCGATTGGCGGTCCGCGCGGGGTTTCAGCACTGGACAGCTCCCAGCGGGCGGCTGCTAGGAGCCGGCACCGGTTGCGGCGTCCCCGGCTCGGGCTCGGGCTCCCGCTCGGGCTTGGCGGCGGCGGCGCGCAGACAGGCGATCGCTGGAGCTGTGCTCAGCACTCCGGCTGCCGGCTTTATATGGGACGCAGGCTGGAGATCAGGTGGTCCCCTAGCAATGGAACTGTTCAGCGCTCTAATCCATCAAATGTCCCCCAGGACAATCGCTCCGCACACGTTCCCCTGAACCGGCGGCGGTGGGGGCAGGCCAGGCGCAGGGAGCAGCGGGCAGGCAGGAGGGGAGAAAGTGAGGGCGAGAAAGGCGCAGAGATATCGAGAGACAGAGAAAGGGGAGTGAGGGGGGAGGGAGAGAGAGAGACGAAAGCGGGGGAAGAGAGACACGGAGAAAGACAGAAAGAGACATACAGAGAAAGAAAGACGCACACGCTGAAAGAGGTAGAAATAGAAGCAGAAAGACCAAGATAAGGACAAAAAGACACAAGAGAGAAACAGAGAGAGAGAGAGATGGAGAGAAGTAGCGACGCACACGCGCGCACACGGGAGGGCAAGAGAGATGCAGACACACAAAAAGGAAGCCCCCAGGGATGCAGAGAGGAAGAGAAAAGTGCGAAATAGAGGAAGAAGCTGAGGGCAGCAGGGGGAGAGCGGTCCGGGCACATAGGGTCTCAGGGAAGGGTGTGCAAAGGCGAGTGTGCGCCCGCCGCCAGTTCTCTCTCCCCCAATTCCGAAGTGGCCAATGTGGACACTCAGCTTGAACTAGAGCAAGTCTCCCCCACCCCGCCCACTGCTTGGGCTTGCGCTGGAGCCCAGTGTTGGGTTTGGGGTTCAACTTTCTTCTCCCAGAACTGGTGGGGGAATGAGTCCCCCACACCGGTGCCTGGCCTCGCTCAGCCGGTCCTGTTCCGGTGCCTAGCTCAGGCGGGCGCTGCAAGAGGAAGTGAAAATCGTCCAGTAATTAATTTTCCTGCTGCTGGGGGGGTGGTGGTGAATTTGACACATCCGAGGCTGTGTCTTTCCCTAAAGCGGGGAGCAGACAATAGAGACACGTGGACTGGGAAAGGAGAGGGGGGAAGGGAGGGGGGAGCGGGGCTCCTGCTGGAACTCTTCGCAGGTCAGCTCCTTTGTCTCTGGAAGGATCTGAGCAGATCCCCTCCAGTTGGACCAAAACCTGGGGGAGCCCCTATATCTCGGCAGGACCAAGGAGCAGGAGAACTCAGCCCTCTGCCCAGAGGCTGCTGGGCAAAGCTCCATGGTGGTAGGCTGGCTTCAGCAAGTGTGGGATGGCCAGGACACAAGAGTCCCAAAATCAGACTCTGAGAAGGCCAAGTTCTCACTGGTCAGTGGCATTCTGTTATGGGATGCAAACCTGGTGGAGTGAGGATATCCTTTTGGAACTGCATTAGCCAATACCAGCTGGGAGGCTAAGACCTAAAGAGGGCATGGAGATGCCTGAGTTCACACAGTGAGTCAGCAGCAATTGCCCCAGACCTCAGTGGCCTCTGGGCACCACTGGGTCAGGGCCTATCATGGTCCTGGAGGTGTGGCTGAGGAGCCTCAGAGTAAAATTTGGGCCCTTGATCTTGCCAAGGCCCTGCTTTATCTGGAGATACTGGCCATCTTTCCAGTTGTATTACCTCATATTTTTGTCTCTGGGACATTACATTTTTTATTTTATTTTATTTTTAAATTTTTTGTCCTGGGCGCCTGTGGCTCAACAGGCTAAGGCGCCAGCCACGTACACCTGAGCTGGCGAGTTCGATCCAGCCCGGACCCGCCAAACAACAATGACGGCTGCAACTAAAAAATGGCCGGGCGTTGTGGCGCGCACCTGTAGTCCCAGCTACTTGGGAGGTGGAGGCAAGAGACTCGCTTAAGCCCAGGAATTGGAGGTTGCTGTAAGCTGTGAAGCCACGGCACTCTATCCAGGATGACAGCTTGAGGCTCTGTCTAAAAAAAAAAAAAATAAATAAAAATAAATAAATAAATAAATAAATGTTTTGTCCTGGGACTTTTTAAACCCCAGTCACTGAGAGTTTAAGTGACCACACCCCTGCTTCAAAGCACACCCCGTATTCTCTACTCCAGCCACAGGAACCTTCTAGTTCTTTAGTCGCTCTCTCCTCTTGTCTGCCACTGTTTCTGCTGCCCAGAGTGGCCTTTCCTTCATTTCATCCTTCAAACCTCTATTTGTTCTGAAGACTTAGCTGAGGCATCATTTCCTCCAGGAAGTATCCCTGACATCTGCCATTGTGGACGAGGAGGCCAGCTCACCCATTGGTCCCTGAAATTCATGGGGAAAAGATCTGTGTCCCATGTCTGGAACAGGACCAGCTGAGCCAGGCCAGGCATTGATATGGGAGACTGATTCTGCTACCAGTTCTGGGAGAAAAAAGTTGAACCCCAAACCCAACAGGGGGCTCCAGCACAAGCCCAAGCAGTGGGTTAGGGGAGGGGAGATTTCCTTTAGTTAAAGCTGAGTGTTCACATTGGTCACTTGGGAATCGAGGGAGAGAAGGTTGGAGGCAGGAAGGTTGCTTCTGGCTCAGCACTCCCTTAACAAGGTGCACTAGGGTCTTCCAGCCCCCCTACTAATTAGCCATGGGAGCTTGGGCAAGTTACTCAACTTCTCTGTGTCTCATTTTCCTCAGCTATAAAATGAGACTAATAACTGTGGCTACCTCAGGGTTGTTGAGAGCATTACAAGAGTCGCTATACAGGAAGGGCTTGGAATGGACACTGGCAAGGCCGTTGGTCAGTGCCTGGGGGTTCTCTGTATATAGTCGTTCCTGTAGCATCCAGTATTCACTTATCACACTTGTGGGATTCTGGAGAACAAGTGGTGAACTAGACATCCCTTGTCTCTGCTTTCTTGGAGCTGACCTTCAAGGGAAAGTGCATGGACACTAAATAACGAAACCCTTAAATCAACAATATTCTTTCAACTATTTATTCAGGGCTGTGAGGAACATAAAACAGCGTGAGGTGATGGAAAGTGATAGTGCCTTAAGATAGGGTAGCCAGTGAGGGTCTCCTGAGAAAGATGACATTCAAGCTGAGACTTGACCCAGCCATGGGAGGATTCAGGGAAAGAGTGCTCCAAGCAGAGGCTTCAAAGGCACTGAGGCAGGAATGAGCTTGGGCCAACTGAGGAACAACAAGATGTGGAAGATGATGAGTTCAAGAAATTGGCAAGGCCAGAACCTAGAGGACACTTAGTAAATCCTGAATAAGTGAATGAACAAATGTGATAGATTTGGCCTATATCTACATCCTATAACTAGGCAGGCTTATTGGTTGGAGAACAATTTTTACTGCTTGCGTAAGAAAGTTGTTTATTTGTTTGGGGTAGCCCTATTTTTGAGTTTGTGCTGGGTACTGGGATCTCTGACCTCTGGGGATGCCTAATCTGGTGGGGGTGCATAAGACAAGTGGATATCAATGAGCTCATCTCTGCCTGTCTGATGGTTCTACCACTTCAACCTCCTGCATACGAGATGGCAAAACCAAGCCCAAACTGATTAACAAGGAACTTAGGGACAGAGCTGGAATGGACTCTCTCATTATGTCTTCTCACGGGGAAGGACATAGAGCTGAGCCATCCTTAACTAATCAGAGGAGGCCCCACAAAAGTGACACAAAAGGTCCTGCAGCCCACTAGTGTCAGGTTGACGATAAGATCCCGGGTTTTTTCATTTGTTTTTGTTTTTTTGAGACAGAGTCTTACTGTGTTGCCTTCCGTAGAGTGCCATAGCATCACAGCTCATAGCAACCTCATACTCTTAGGCTCAAGTGATTCTCTGGCTTCAGCCTCCCAGTAGCTGGGACTACAAGTGCCCATTACAATGCCTGGAAATATTTTAATTAATTAATTAATTAGTTAGTTAATTAATTAATTTTAAGACAGAGTTTCAAGCTGTTGCCCTGGGTAGAGTACTGTGGCATCATAGCTCCCAGCAATCTCCAACTCCTTGGGCTCAAGCAATCCTCTTGGCTCAGTTTTCTATTTTTAGTAAAGATAGGGTCTCACTTTTGCTCAGGCTGATCTTGAACTCATGAGCTCAAGCAGTCCACCTGCGTTGGCCTCCCAGAGTGCTAGAATTACAGGCACCTGGCTATTTTTAGAGATGGAGTCTTGCTATTACTCAGGCTGGTCTTGAACTCATGAGTTCAAGCATTTCACCCACCTCAGCCTCCCAGAGTGCTAGGATAACGGGCACGAGCCACTGTACCTGGCCCAAGATCCCAGGCCTTACACCTCAAGGTGGCAAGGGCACCTTTAGCAGATAAGAAGAAACTTTCAGCCCAGGAGCTCTGGTTCCAAAATACTTTCCAGGGAGGAGGCTGAAGCATGGATGAAATATGCAATGGCCAGCACAGTTTCATCACTAGGACACCAAGGAGGACCTTCTGTCCCATGAACCTCCCCCAATCCCAGCTTAGTGGGTTCAGAATGCCCATTGTCAGGAACTAATTTCTCCAAGACACATCAAATAAGGAGAGAACTTTTACTACCAAATATGTTTGCTGTAGTATCAGAGACTAGAATAAAAACCTCATGCTGGAGAAAGTGAGGAGGGGGTTGTAAAGAAGACATGCACTCGACAGCATATTCTGTAGCCATTAAAAATTCTCATGGTTACAGGATATTCTGTCAAGCACATATCTTCTTCCCAACCCCCTCCATTTTCTCCAGCATGGGCAAAGCGAGACCCCATCTTTACTAAAATAGAAAAACTAGCCAGGCATGTTGGTGGGCTTCAAGTAGCTCTCTGCTACTTGGGAGGCTAAGGTAAGAGAATCGCTTGAGCCCAGGAGTTTGAGGTTGCTGTGACGCCACAGCACTCTACCCAGGGCAACAGAGTCAGACTCTGTCTCAAAACAAAACAAAACAAAATCTCAAGGGGAAAAGCTCATAGAATTACGTTGAGTAAAAGATGCAGAATCGAAAAATCTCTCACAGCATGTCCACCACTATGAACTAAAATAAAAATAAACATACACAGAAAAGTGAAAGGGTGTAGGACTGCAGGGTTAGTTTATCCAGAAAGATCATAAAATATGTCAGTGCAACAAACACTTATCTTGGGTACTCGTTGCTCGTCCACTTACTTTGAAGTAGAAGAAATGATAGTGTTTACTAAAACACATCAGAATGTCCATTATTCATTCTTATGACTTTGGGGAAGCCAGCATTGCCAGGGGCAAATTTCCCCAATGACAACAATAATTATTACCTCAACAGTCACAGAACTGAGCAACTCCAGGTGCCTGGCTCAGTGCTAAGGGCTCACTCTTTGGAGAAGCTGGCCTTGCCCAGGGCTTTAGGAGTCAGCCTATTTGCAGTTTAGATTCCTCTTCTGCCATTTCCCAGCTCTGTGATTCTCTATGCCACTGTTTTCTCATCTGTAAAAGGGGGATATAAACCGAATCTGTCTCATTAGGTTGCAGTGATGATTAAATGATGATGCACCTGTAAAGTGCTCAGAGCAGTACCTGTGCGCAGAAACTTGATGAATGCTGACAATTGTTATATACGTATCCACATTATCACTCATGTAAGCCATGGCCTCATGGAAGAAGACTTTGTTATTGGTCCATTCTACAGATGGGGGAGAAATGACTGGCTCAAGCTACATAGCCACTGTATGGGGGATCTGGGTAGGACCCCATGTCTATGTGGCCCATACCTGCCTCCCCAGAAGCCCCAAGCTGGCATAATGAGTCTAGCTGGTGAGAGCTGCAGGTCTGGCCTTCTGGCCCTACACAGCCTGTCATGGCATCCTTCAGATTTCACCTGTGTCCTGCCCATGATGAAGGAGGCAGCTACCAAGGTCTGGGTGTGAATCTCAGGGCTGTGTGACCCTAGATGGCTGGTTATATGGTTTACAGACTTTACTCTGTGGTGCCAGTGGGGAGCACTGACCTGGGAGTCAGGAGCCCCATCCCAGCCCCAGCTCTGCTCCCTCTGTACTCTCTTCTGGGCCCCAGCTTTCTTGTCTGTGAAGTGGGAATGGAACAAGATGGTCCCTGAGCTGCTTTCCAGAGCTGATAATGGAATTCTGTATGAATTCCAAGGAGGAGAGTAGCCACAAATGCATCTGCTCTGCGCTGATGGAGATCTTTCTCCGGTAAGCTTCACTTTGCCCTTTCTCCAATGTGAGTTAGCAGACCTGCCTCCTCTGAGCCCAAGAAAAGAGGGTAAGAGAGGATGAAACTGGAGCTATGTCACTGCTCCTGCACCTGAGCTCACAGAGATGGCTTGCCCAAGGGCGTGTGGCAGATATTCTGAAATTTGATAAGTGCTGTATTCCTCCATGTGTCACTTTGGTCCTCTGGGAAGCAGATGTGAAAATGGAGGTGGAAGTGCAGGAGATCTGTGAAAGAAGGAGGAGCACCTTCAGACCAGGTGCAGGAGTGGTGGGAGAAAGGAGGGCTGAGGAAGAGAAGCCTCCACCATGGTGCAGCTCCAAGGAAGTCTTGGCCAACCCAGCAGGGAAAACCAGTGCAAAGATTCCAGTAGAGGACTCCAGTGCTGAACAGAATGGCCAGGCCCTCATTCCTCTCTGTGTTCAGTCACCAGCTAGGGGTGTCCTGGAAGAAACACCGGGAGATTGGGAAGGTGTTGCAGCTGGAGGTTCTCAATGACTGCAGTCCAGAGGAGATATGAGTGGCACCTCCCCATGGCTGCCACAGATTTTTCTTTATTGATTTAATAAACCCCGGGCTGTGTGCCAGATACTGATCTATGCACTTACAAACGTTACCTGATTTAATCCTCATACTTGTCTTTTAAGGTAGAGAGTATTGTTAGCCCCATTTTACAGAGGGGGAAACTGAGTGCAAGATTTCACAGCCAGTAGGCAGTGAGCCGTGAATCCAGCCCGGGCAGTCTGCTCTACAGACTGTGCTCTGACCACTTTGCCATGCTTTCTAGCTGCAAGGCCCTAGAGGCAATTTCTGGGGACCTTTCCATTTTCATTCACTGTTCATTGACCTCAGAGCCTCAGTAGTCTTCAAGAAGAGGCCTACTAGTGTGGTTGAGGGCATGGCAGAGTCCCAGCCCCTCCTGAAGCTTCTACTCAGTTCCATTAAAGACTCCCACCTCAAAGCCTTTACATATACTCTTTGTTTTGTTTTGTTTTTTGGGGGGGCGGAGACAGAGTCTCACTTCGTCGCCCTGGGTAGAGTGCTGTAGCATCATAGCTCACAGCAACCTACAACTCTTGGGCTTAAGTGATCCTCTTGCCTCAGCCTTCCAAGTAGCTGAGACTATAGGCACTTGCCACAATGCTTGGCTATTCTTATAGACGGGGTCTTACTCTTGTTCAGGCTGGTCTTGAACTTCTGAGCTCAAGCAATCCCCCTGCCTTGATCTCTCAGAGTGCTAGTATTACAAGCGTGAGCCACCATTCTAGGTCTTCTTTGCATATACTGTTCTCACTGCCCAGAGTATGCCTCCTACCCGTCCTTGCCTAGTAACCCCTCCTCCCATCGCCCCCTTGCCTGGTCCCTGGATCTAGCCCAGAACAAGGGTGATATGTGGTGGGAAGGGGCATATTTCAAAATCCCAGAAGATAGTAAATCTAGCTAATATTTGCTAAGCACTTAGTATGTGCTAGGAACCAACCAAGCCCAACCCTTTACAAAGATTACCTCATTCAACTGTCATAATGTCCTGTGAGATGTGGTCTTTTGTTATCCCCATTTCACAGATGAGAAAACTAAGGCTCATATAAGCAAGGTGAAACCCAGCTAGGAACCAATGGTATCAGGATTCAAATGGGCTGTCTCTTGGCTCAGCGCCTGTGGCTCAACGGGCTAAGGCGCCAGC
Organism: Perodicticus potto; assembly: GCA_963574655.1. Taxonomy (NCBI): domain Eukaryota; kingdom Metazoa; phylum Chordata; class Mammalia; order Primates; family Lorisidae; genus Perodicticus; species Perodicticus potto. The sequence continues at coordinate 194 of CAUYRH010166587.1, read as the reverse complement.
CACGTACACCTGAGCTGGCGGGTTCGAATCCAGCCCTGGCCCACCAAACAACAATGGTGGCTGCAACCAAAAAATGGCCGGGCGTTGTGGTGGGCGCCTGTAGTCCCAGCTACTTGGGAGGCAGAGGCAAGAGACTCGCTTGAGCCCAAGAATTGGAGGTTGCTGTGAGCTGTGATGCTACAGCACTCTATCCA
>CAUYRH010166585.1:0-18187 GCA_963574655.1 Perodicticus potto | reverse complement strand
AACAACGCCTACAATTTTTTAAACCAATTTCTTTAAATAGATCAAGAATTTTGTTTTGTTTTGTTTTTTTGAGACAGAGTCTCCCTTTGTTGCCCTTGGTAGAGTGCTGTGGTGTCACAGCTCACAGCAACCTCAAACTCTCAGGCTGAAGTGATCCTCTTGTCTCATCCTCCCGAGTAGTTGGGACTACAGGTGCCCAACACAACACCTGGTTATTTTTAGAGACAGGGTCTCACTCTTGCTTAGGTTGGTCTCGAACTCCTGAGCTTAGGTAATACACCTGCTTCAGCCTCCCAGAGTGCTAGGATTACAGGTGTGAGACATCACGCCCAGTAGCAAGAATTTTTATTTATTTTTGTTTATTATTATTTTTGTACAAACACAGCAGCACTGTGTCCTATAGACCAATAATTTTTAAATGTGTTAAGCTGAAATTGAAAGCAAAATAAGGCTAAAAACAAAGCAAGTGAAAAAATTTTAAAAGCAATGTGCATGTTTTTATTATAAAATTAAAGCAAAAAGAGCCCCTTTATTAGAATAGACAGAAAAGCATCTATGTGCTATAAATGACATCCTCATTAGTATCACTTAATTGCAAGGGACAGCTAACAGCTCACGTGTGAATATAAAGTAATTTAACTGGTTTTTATAATAAAACATATTCTAATACCACATAAGAACTATCTACGAGGGAGATTTTTATGTGGTTCTACGCCTACCCAAAAAGATATCCCAGCACAGAGGCACTTAGAGTACTTTGATAGGTGAGAGACAAGTTAAAAATAACAGACTCTAAGCCATTTACTCCTCATAAATTTACTTCAAAGGAAACATTTCTGGTTCGTTTTAGACTCATCGGGAATGACTTCAATAGGCAAAACTTCTTTATTCTAGAACTTTAATCAGAAGCTGTAATATTTATCATATATGCAGAAAAAAGAATATTAAACTTGATCCATAATGCATATGATTTATTGATGCACAAATCAAATACATTCTAACTTTTATTTTTGCCATTCTTAAAAAGCACTTTTTAAGATTGATTGATTTAATTTAACTAAGAACTGATTGACTTGATTTAACTAAGAATTTTTAGGTTTCCCTTATAAGTTAGGTAACATGTAATGCTGATGAAAAATGTTCAGGAAAGAAGAAATAAATATAGTTAATCACATGTATGGGCCACCAATCCAACAATAGAATAGACACTTTCCTAAAACAGATACAGCATAGTAGGGAAACAGCAGTAATAAGACTCGAAAACAAACTTTCTAGAGTTTTCTGTGTTCACCTCTTATAGCTATTATTATTTTTTTTAATCAAATGTGGAAAAGATAGAGAAAAAGGTAATATCTGTTAACTTTCATGATTTGGCCAGAGATGATATGTTTAGTATTTTCTGTCACCTTTTTGTTGAGATTGAGGTCAGGGATCCTATACTTTTAGAATCGTTACCCACGATCTGCTACAGGCCACACAGAGTTAATGGATTTATTTTTCCATTATTTTTTGGACACAGATAATCCGGGATCATAAATGAGAAGCAACCAGTTCATTTAGAATGAGCACAGCCAAGTGGCCATCGGCTTCTTCCTCTTCCACTCTACAGAGCAATTGCTCAACAGTTGAGCTCACAGATGCCAATTAAACCTTGTCACCACTGTTCAGTTCTGTTTCCCTCTCTCTGACCCCTTTAAAAGTTTGGACCAAGTAGGTAAATTGTGCAGGCATCTAAATAACTTATGAGAGGAGTACAAAGGAAAAGCTATTTATCAATTCTGCATGACCTACCACGTCCTTTCACTCATCCTGGGGACGTAACTTCCCCCAAATGACTCAAGCATCAAAATGCCATTATTTTGCTGCTGTCTGGTCTGCTACCAAGGCCCAGTGTTTAGATCCTGGCATAAGAGATTGGTCAAACAGATGTTCCGTCCTCCTCACTGAGCAACTTCTCTGCCTGGTTCCATGACCCTCTCTCTACAGGATCCTAAACTTGAGTTTCTGATTCAATTCTCTCTGTTGTTTTCTTGCAATGCACAATTTGTCTGCCTGGGTTGCGATTCCAGTCCTTCCCTTGCAACACTAGCCAACTGTCCCTGAACTTGACTTCTGACATGCCAGACTTAGGATACCTACCAGCCTACCTCCCAGATGAGCGAATTTCAGACACGGGCCCCACTGGGCTGCCACTTTCATTGTAATATTTAGCCTGTATAATTTACATGATAAAGGCTATGAGGTTATTTTGCGGTAATGTCCAAGATATTTGAGGAGGTGGAAGAAGAGCCATAGGTGCATAGCCACAGACGAATAATAAAGACTCACATCCGAGAACAGACATGTGCCAAAGGAAAGACTCCATCTTGTTAGCAAACTGTGAAATGTGAGAGATTTCACAGGACTATGACACATCAAACAAGGCTTAGCATCCAAATAAAAGTGGGGAGAAACTGAGGACTGAAATTACAACATCCTTTAAAGTACGTCCTATGCTAAGCAAACAGAGAGTAAGTTAGATGGCTTTCAACAAATCTTTTTGTTTTCTTCATATAACTAAAAACTTACAAGACTCTCCAGATAACATCACATGGGTAACAGTGAAGGAGACACAGAGCACCAAGTAAAGTCTCTGCAATTTGAATAGAAGTAGCAGAAAACACATACCTACACCACAGTCCTCCCAACTTTAAAACCCACTGACAGAAACGGAATGCTTGAAACTTTCCATGTAGGTTGGTGGAGCTCTTCTTTCATCATTGAAGTTACACATGTTTACCAAGAATTAGTAAGATATACAGTCAGGTTGGGCCTATTATCTCTCTTAGGTAAATTATATACTATAGTCATACTGATGAAATACGACTTCAAAAATCATTTCTATGAAGACTAAGTTGAATGTCATGGGAATCCTTCATAAAGGCAGATTGCCAGGAAAAATTTCTGTTGGACCAAGTGAGAGCTAGATGATTATAAAAATTGGTGAGAAATGTATAAAAATCTAGAATTCTGCACTCATATGTTTTAAGTTCTAGTATTTTATCTGTTTTTTAATAAAAGAATACACCTCAAAATACATTTATGTCCATATGTTTCTATGTTATATGAGCACAAAGAAAGACATGAGAAGATAATATAGACCAGGTCATAAATATAGGTATCTATTTTTGTATTAATTTCTTTTAAAAGCCGCTATAGGGGCAAGGTGAGGGAAAAAAGTGTACATCTAAGAAAAAGGCCACACAATAAATAATACCAACGGGAACTGTGAAAGTATGATCATTGAGCTATTAATGGTGGTTATTGTAGAGCATGTTTGACTTTCTAACAGTTATCATTTGAATATTTACAACGAACATTTAATATAATAAGAAAATGAATTATTTTGAATTTTTAACCATAAAAAAGAGAAAACAGAGAAAATGAGACTAACTTTGGGGAGAGGGGGATCTAGGGAATCAATGTCTAGGCATTGCAGGAAAATTTTTTTTTATCTTAGCTGACAGAGTATCCACTCACATACAAGACAGGAAAAGACTGTCACATACAAGACAGGAAAAGACTATAGCGAACCAGCTCTGCCATCCAATTTCCAGAACCTACAGATCCATTCTTCAGGGAACCAAGGGGGCAGTTACTTCAAACCCCTCACAGGCTTGGCTTTTAGCAGACACTGTGTCCACATTTACCTACAGTATTTTTTTTTTTACCTACAGTATTTTAATAGAAAATTAACATTGCCCATTTGTACTTACACGGGTCATTATAAAAGTTGTAAGATACAGAAAAAAATCAAGAAATATAAAATCCAGGCATGGTCTGGAAGAGGGGTAGCAGTACAATGTCTGACCCCAAAGGTGGCAAGAAAAAAACCCTAAAACAACCCAAAGGAGGATGCAGATAAGGCGCTTAAACAGAAACAAAAAGAGGAGCAGAAGAAACTCGGGGGCTGAAAGCTAAGGCCTCCCTGAAAAGGGCCCACTAGCCACAGGTGGAATTAAGAAACCTGGCAAAAAGTAAACTGCTCCTCGTGCCGTGGTGATGGTGACTCTTGATTCCTATTTGAGCATCTGTATTCCCTGCCGTAACATTTTAACCAATAGCTAAAATGAAGTTGTCTTGGAGCCTGTTGTATATTTCAGAATTTTTCAAAAAAAAAAAAAAAAAAAAGGTATACAGTGGCTAATTGGGCATACATTGGCTAATTGTCTCTTTAGCTGTTTCTACTTAGCCATTCATACCTTAGCTGAATTAAAGCAAAATCAGCCCAGTACGCTGCCAGAGTCTGCTCTTTGGTCTTGTTCAATCCTAAATTCTGTATCAACTGGAATTGAACAAACTCATTGGAAAGGCAAAAATAAATTTTAAAAAAGAAACAAATGAGACCGACCTTCCCCAAAACATGGATAAGCCTAGCAAGCTGAAATTTGCACGGGTGAATCAGAAAGGGTGCTGTGGACTGTGCTTCTTGGAAGTAAGAGACCATAACACAATCCGTTTCAACACTTCTGTAGTGACCTACAGATAGCCCATAGAGCAAATTATAATTCCAAGTCAGCTTGCTTTCTGGCGGATTTTCTTTTTTTTTTTTGAGACAGAGCCTCAAGCTGTCACCCTGGATAGAGTGCTATGGCATCACAGCTCACAGCAACCTCCAATTCCTGGGCTCAAGCGAGTCTCTTGCCTCCGCCTCCCAAGTAGCTGTGACTACAGGCGCCCACCACAACGCCCGGCCATTTTTTGGTTGCAGCCGTCATTGTTGTTTGGCGGGCCGGGGCTGGATTTGAACCCTCCAGCTTAGGTGTACGTGGCTGGCGCCTTAGCCCGTTGAGCCACAGGCGCCGAGCCATCTGGTGGATTTTCAATATTTATCTCTGGGCCAGTGCTTCATTAAAGCAATGCATGTCACACATTATCATTGAATTGTAAGGGCAATGCGTTCATTGTCCTTTGTCTTCCCAATATACAGGGAGAATCACATTAGAAGATGCTTTACTTTGTGTTTATTGCAAAGTACAGGGGTCTTCGACATTAAGTTCCAATGATACATTTGCAAGTATATAAGGGAGAAAGCCTAAGAAAAATCTAGATTTTTTTTTCAAGTTCCAGTGGGCTTTTATTGAGATAAAGGATTTTTTTAAAAATTCAATTAAAAGGAAAAATATCTAATGAGGAAACAAATTCTAAAATAATAATGTCACTACTATGCAAAATGCTAATTCAATAAAGATCTGGGACCAGAGATAAGAATCCAGTTCTTTTTACTATGTCATAGAAATTTTTGTGGAAATCTTAGGAAGTGAACATTCATGTATTTTTGAATACTTTTTCTAACATTTTTCCCTTTCCAATAAATCCCAACCCTTAAACTTCAGTCCTGCTTTTAAACAAAACAAAAATCCACCCACCTCACAAGTCTATTCTTTCCTCTCTACTAATTCAATTATTTATTAGAAAGGCTAAAATAGCAGCTGCCATTTATGTGTCTACTGTCTACTGTATTAGGTACTTTACTTGACGTTAACTCATACAGAGGGGGAATTCAGGATCACACAAGTTAGATAGGAAGGGGTGAAACTGGGGTTCCAGTACTTCTAAAACCCCCGGGATTCTGGGTATGAACACAGAAAGTGTGCCCAAGACAGAGACATAACTTCTCCAGTTCTCCACTTTTGCTATTAGCTCAATTAGTCAAAATCTCTCTTAGGAGTAAATTTCATTAGATTAGGTTTACTTAAAAAAAAGGGGGCAGGCACGTGTGGTGGTATACACACGTTGTCCCAGCAATACAGGAGGCTGAGGTGGGAGGATTTCTTGAGCTCAGGAGTCCACTTGGACAACACAATAAGATCTTATCTTTTGGGTGAAAATAAGTAAATAAATTATCAGGTGCATTGATATGTCCTGATCTGGAACCACTAAGTTATAAAATTGCTGAAAAATAAGTAAAATTTTTGAAATTTAAAAAAAGACGAGGTTTACTTTGCAGGGGTCCCATCACTTTGGTGTGCACTAGAATTGTCTCCACATTTCTCCAGGATGATTCAAGAAAAAAAAAAATAGAATATTCTAGAGCTACCACAAACCTGTAATTTTTTTGTTTTTTTTGAGACAGAGTCTCAAGCTGTCACCCTGTGTACAGTGCTGTGGCATCATAGCTCAGAGCAACCTCCAACTCTTGGTCTCAAGTAATCCTCTTGCATCAGTTTTTTTCTATTTTTAGTAAAGGTGGGGGTCTCACTTTTTGCTCAGGCTGGTCCCGAACTTGTGAGCTCAAGTAATCCACCTGCCTCAGCCTCCCAGAGTGCTAGGATTAAAAGCATGAGGCACCATGCAATTTTTGAAGTCCCACGCAAAACACCTCCATTCACTCTGAGTTCAAAGGACCATGACTGGGAGAAACCTTCCTGATGTGACACTTAAGTTCATACAGTCCATTGGGAAAGGTGACCCATAAAAAGGCTTCTCGAGGTAGAAATCGGAGCGCAGCTCAGGGCAGCTGCCTTGGGCTCCTGCAGGAGTCCCGCCAGACACGGAGCCTGCCTGTTCCACTTCATGGCTCTTCTCATCCTGCCTTAATAATTCATTCGGTTTTACTTTCTCATACACACACACACACACACACACACACACACCCCACACAAATGTCTCACTCAGAATTGGTACTATATTCATTTAATATTAATATCGAGAGCACGTATTCTGAGCCCATCCAAAAATACAAGTATTTTTCTCTGGGGAGAAAATATGGTTATTTCCACACATTTTTTCCTTCTGAAAGAAGAAATGTTGTATACTCTGTTAGGCACAAAACCAGACCTTTAAGTCTGATATCAAAAGCAGGCAGAATAATCATCTAATTTGATTAGGAGAAGGTATAGTTGATAAATTACCTGCTTTCCATATTTTTTGTCAAGGTCTGGTTCCTGTAAAGAACAGCAGTGTAGTATGGTCAAAGAATTCTGAACTTGGGCTTCAAGAGCTCTGGATTCTAATCCTGACTCTGTCACTAACCTGCTGTACAACCACAGGCCTTGACTTCTCTGGTCTTAGTTTCCTGTTACGTGAAAAGGGAAGAAAGAGGAACAAAAAACTTCTAAAGATACCTTCCAGGCTAACCCCCACTTTGGAGACTACTGGTCCGTTCTATGACAATGCTTCCCTACTTTGAATTTCTACTTAGACTGAGTGTGAAATTGTATGATCATCGGCCAGCATCCCGTTAAGAAAAAAAGACCTCTCAGTTACAAGACTGACCAAACATCTGTTCTACTCTAGTGGAAAAAAAAAGAAAAAGAAGAGAAATGCAGAACTGAGCAGGAGAAATGTTAAACTACTAATTTCTAGGTAAAATGAAATTTGTAGTTATTTGATGCCATTGACTAAGATCATTATTAGACTACTCAGAATTGCCCACGAGGTTGGAGGTACTGCGGGAGATTAAGCAGTTTCTATTTCATGATAATTAACAAGGATAGAAAATGGCACATACTAAATCACATCAAAAATCTCTTTGGGCTGTTTTTCGGGCATGTCAAGAAGAACTTGAGTCACTTTTATGGCTTCTCCTATTCCTGCGCTCCCGAAGGGGGAGGGGAGCAGCAGAAGAGTATTAGTCATCTGCAATTAATTACTCACTGAATTTTCTAAGCCATGCTCATCTTTCCTTTTGAGCTTTCCTCTCTAAGAACTTTTGAGTGTTAATTATAATAACACTGTCTTGAAATAATTTTTGGCTTTGATTAAAAATTACGTGCCCTACTTTCTGTTACTCTCTCCAGGTGTGGAGCCTAAAGAATCCTAGAAGGCTACAGCTTGGGCAGCTCTTAAAGTTCATCAAGCCCCACCCTCACATTTTACAGATGGTTTCTGAGACTAGGGAGGTTAAGGGACTCGCCCAATTTCACAGAGCTAGGCAAGAAGCTGAGTTAGCATAGAATAAACCACATCCTGTTCTCCAAGGCCTCACTTGAGCTTGCGCCAAAATCACACATTTCACAATAATCTTTTACCCACTCACCTCCTAAGTTACTAAAAAGTGATTTATGGATTACCTTCCGAGACATGAGGCAGCGTGAAGATGGTAACGCCCGGTGCCATATGAACACGATGTGAGAACTTAAAACAGTATTTCCCTTCTCAAAATTTTCAACACTTGTGCTACTGCTTCAAAACTGAAGAAAGATCAAGATCAGGTTAATCATCTGATCAGGTTAATTGTCTTTATTAATCATCAAATGGGATGAACTATGTTCAAACCCAACAGCACCAAATAGTAAAATGTCTGCTTTGTCTGGCTAATATAGAACCTGGATTCGCGTGTTAGGGTATCTGTGGGGGATAACAAAAACAGGTGAATGACCATCTTTTATGGTTTAAGTCAGCTATAGCGCCCCAATTTCTCTGGGGCCACTAGAGCAGGGAGGAAAGGACACCGGAATATGAATGGGAGAAAGACGAGAACACCGAAGAAACATCTGAAATATATCAATTAATTCACAAAATGGCATAGATCTGCCTTTCAGATGCCACACTTAACTCAGGGGAGTCCATACTGATGTGGTTCAAAGTTGAGCCTTCAGAATCATCAGAGCTGGCACTTCCACTTGGTACCCAGGAGACCTTCAACTTACTACTTCACCTCTTTAAGCCTCAGTTTTCTCATCCATAAAGTGGGATAATCATGGCCCCCCTCATAGAACTGTTTTGAGAATTAAATGAGATAATTCAAATAAACAGTTGCAAATGTTAGTCATAAGTAAGCACTACTCAATAACTGAACTCTTAAGTTTGCCTCAAAACAATCGAGCCATCATTGCTCCAAGTGTTTGGCCTTTAATGGTTAGTCTGGTTGTGCAGAGCAAAGAAACTCTCGAGACGTTCTCTTATTGGTGCTATTTTTCCTTTCTCCTGGAAAGGTGTCTTTAAAAACAAATATTTTTGTTTGTTGAAGGGACAGGGCTTAAAGTAATCCTTCTGACCACCATTACTTTTATTTCTTCAGAAACATCTAGAAAATGAGGTGAAATTATATCGACCTGGATCACATGAGAACTAATCTCAACACTTCATTCATTGTCTCAACCCTGTAATATCCCTCTGCTTGCTACCTTTCACTCGACCTCACTGGGCTCTACGCCTCAAAGGAAGCGCAAGTGATAACAAGCGAAAAAAAAAATTATGCGTAAGGGTTAAAAATACAGATCCATTGAGTTAATAGAGCCCAAAGTCTACAGCAGTGATTTTCAACTGGTGGGCTATGACAAGATCTTAGGGGTGCCGTGAACAGTTTTAAAGATTAATAATTAAATTATTTTCAAAACAAGTTCAAATCACAGTAAATATATATATTTTTTACCTTTTTTGATCAATATAATTTAAGTGTTCCACAGCAGTTTGACTACAGGTTCAAGTGCACTGTGAGATAAAAAGGTTGAAACACTGGTCTAAAATTTTGTGACCTAAAAACGAAGACTTCTAGTCTAGAGAATAAATGTGTGCACTTTTTGGTTATTTTTTTTTTTTTAGAGACAGAGTCTCACTTTGTCACCCTTGGTCGAGTGCCATGGCTTCACAGCTCACAGCAACCTCTAGCTCCTGGACCTAGGCAATTCTCTTGTCTCAGCCTCCCGAGTAACTGGGACTACAGGCACCTGCCACAACGCCCAGCTATTTTTTTGTTGCAGATTGTCCAGGGCTGGTTTCGAACCTGCCACCCTCGGTATATGGGGCTGACGCCCTACCCACTGAGCCACAGGCACCACCCTGGTTATGTTCTTTATACCTTGCATGTCACAAGCCTGTGTTTCAGATAACATTCATTTTAATCCCCCCAAAGCATAGTTCATTGTAGAGTCCATTCTTTAACTCTATCATCTTTTCTAAATATTCGATTTACTTTCATTTTGCTATGGTTAAGGCCAGAATTATTTAACAGAAATGATGCCAGAAGGTCTGTCTGATTAATGTTCTGCCAAAAATAAAGAATAGGCTTTCTGCTTAGATTTCATCAAAGTCCTATTCCAAATGAGAGATGTGGCAGAGTTTTATACTGGCAAGACATAAGGTCAGGTGTTTCTTATGCCAGTTAGCAGGAGCCTGAAATCATCAATGATTCACTTCAAAAAATAAATTGTATCACAAACGGAAATGAGGGTTGAACGTATTCTGTAAATGTCTTCCATCTCTTTTGTTCTCGCGCGCCATCTAGTGTTACTTAGGGGAATATTTAGCTACATTTTCAAGCCTAGTCCTGGCTGGGAAGGCAGTTACTGGAGTAGATTTCAATTGTGGGTACTGAGAACACTTTCCACGATACCCAGTTGACTTTTTAAAATTATTGTTTATCACGTCATCATTTATTAATAGTTTTAGCAGCTCAGAATTGAGATAGAGAATGTCCGTTAAAGAAAATTAGGTATTAGAGTGATTTTGATTCAAGTTGCGTACTTCACTCAGACTCCGTTCCCTCATCTGTAAAACAGGCATCATCATATCTATCATCATCATCTTATCGATCTCAGGGGGTTGTTCTGAGGGTGAAAAAACCACAGGAAAAAACGTGCAAAGTTCCACATCCCCTGAAGCAGTCGATTAACGGCAGCCGTTTTTAAAATTGAATGAGCATTCCTACAAAATGGAGCTCCCAGGCCCAATACTCCATCAGATCAGCACCCAGCAGGGTAAATCAGACCTGGTTTGTTCAAGAACTAGAGAGAGTTCTCTTGGTTTCTAGCAGACCCAAGCACAGCAACATAATGGGAGTCTGCAGTGGCTCTGTGCCAGCAGGTGGGGCTCAAACCTGGCTCCTCCACTTACCAGCTGAGTGACCTCAGGCTTTGCACTGGACTTCTCTGTGTGAAGTTCCAACACCTGTCAAATTGGGAGGATGATAACATCTATGCCACTGTTTCCCTTGTTTCTTTCTCTCCATCCCCTACTGTCCCATGTGTTTGCACACATTATGTCACTTAATCCCCATGATAACACTTTGATGGAGGAAAGCATAACCATTTTCTAGACTGTACAGGTGAGAAACTGAAGCCTTAGAGAGATTAAAGAATCTACCCAAGAGCTAGTATGTACCAGGGGAAAAAAACAAAACAGCATCCAAACCCAAATATGTTTAGAACAACTCTGTTAAACAGCCTCTCCTCCTACAAATGGTTAAAAAGGTGTCCTGAAATGTTTCAAGCTAAAATCATCCCTAGTGAATTGCTTCACTTTCTAAGTATCAGATTTCCTTAGCAACCAAATGAGATCGAGCAGATCCGATGGGTTAAGATGATGAAAACTTTAGAATTTAAAGCAAATATTTACTTTATAAATTTGATTGGTAAATCTAAGGATTTACTTATTTAAAATTTAAAAATAGATCGACTAAGGATTCATGTTAATTCATGTGAGCTGCTATAATAAAAATAATCATAAACTAGGTAGCTAGTAAATAAGAGAAACTTCTCCCCATTCTGGAGGCTGGGAGGTCCAATCTGGTGCCTGGTGACGGCCCACTTCACTCTCGGGCTTATAGTGCCTTCCTGCTGGGTCTTCACAGCTAGCTCTCCGGGGTCTCTCATAGGAGCCCTTAGGACCTAATGCTTCCCAAAGACCCCACCTCCTAACACCATTACCTTGGAAGCTAAGATTTCAACATACAAATTTGGGGAGAGACGCAAACATTCAGAGTACAGCAAGATTTTTATGTTGGATTCTCCAATTGGTGTTCTGAAATTATAATTCATCTGTATCAGCTCTAGACATGGTTAGATTTGATATTATCCAATTGAGAATTCAAAAGGTATAAGGGTGTCTATTCTTATGTAATAACATCAAAATATACAATGTGCTCAATTTATACTAAAATATGCAATATCAGACAACTTCATTCCACATCTTCTTCTCTTATTCTAACGTGTAACTTTTAAAATTACCATCTCATTAGCCTATCCCAATTTATTTTAGTCAATATAAAACAAGGAGGAAATCTGCCCCCGGTCAACCTAAATATTAGCAGTGAGACGTCATTGCTGGCATTTTGTTTTTATTTTCTGGAATCCAGTCAAGCATATTTGTAAAAAATAAGATAGTAATATTAGCACAATCTTACATTGTTAAGAATTCAATTAACACACATCCAACAAGTGCTATTCCAGCAGTTCTGAACTTAATTTCAGTCCCCATAAATCATCCTATATAGCAAAGTCTGTAATGGCCTGGCCAAGAATGTGAATTCTGTAGTTGTTCCAAGATAAGGGAATTGAGCTCTTGACAAATTAACATGTTAGTATAATAACAACATTTAGTGCAGAAGAAAAAGGAGGACATCCCCGCATCCCCACCACTCATTTCAAGGTCCATAATCTCCCACATAACACTATTTGCATTCTCTTCACGGGACTCACAACTCTAATGTATTTACTCCCTAATTTATTTGTTAGTTGACCAATAAAAATTACATATGCAGAGGGGACCAAAAAAGTATACACATTTAAAAAAAAAACTGTATTCAAGTTGTAATGCCAGTAACATTTGTTCTCTCTTATAATTGCAGAAGTCAAATGTGACTTGAGTATCCATTTCAATGCAGTTTTTTTCCTTTCTTAAATCATGTATACAATATTTTTGGCACCCCCTCTATTTATCGGGTACAATATAATGTTTTGAAATATGTATACGTGTGGAATAGCTAAATCAAGCTTATTAGCATATGCATTACCTCACATATTTCTTTTTGGGGTGAGAACACTTAAAATCTATTTTAGCAATTTTTAATAATGTAAAAATACATTGTTATTAAGAATAGTCACCATGTTGTACAATAGATCTCTTAAACTCATTCCTTCTAATTGAAATTTTGTATACTTTGATCAACATCTTCCCAGCCACCTTCCTTTAAACTTTAGGCCCTTGGTAACCACCATTCTGCTCTTTACTTACGATTTCAAATGTTTTTAGATTCCATACACAAATGAAATCATGTAGTATTTGTCTTTCTGTGCCTGACTTATTTTACTTGCTATAATGACCTCTAAGTTCATTCATGTTGTTACAGACAATAGGAGTCCCTTCTTCTTTAAGGCTAAATACGTATAATATTCCACTGTGTACGTGCACCATGTTTTTTTTTTTCTATTCATCCATTGGTGAACACTTAAGTTGATTTCATATCCTGGCTATTATAAATAATGCTGCAATGAAAATGGAAATGTAGATAATATTTTTGACATGCTGATTTCATTTCCTTTGGATTTATTCCAGTGGTGGGATTGCAAGATCATATAATAGTTCTACTTTTAGTGTTTTGAGGAGTCTGCCTACTGATTTTACATAATGGCTATACTAATTCACATTCCTACCATGATATGTTTATGTATCATCTCTCTTTTTCACCCATCAAAACTCAGGTTCCAGCTTGGCGCCTGTAGCTCAGCAGCTAGGGCGCCAGCCACACACACTGAGGCTGAAGGGTTCGAATCCAGCCTGGGCCTGCCAAACAACAATGACAACTACAACCAAAAACTAGCCAGGCATTGTGGTGGGCATCCTAACTACTTGGGAGGCTGAGGCAAGAAAATTGCGTAAGCCCAAGAGTGTGAGGTTGCTGTGAGCTGTGACACCATAGCACTCTACCCAGAGTGACAGCTTGGGACTCTGTCTCAAAAAAAAAAAAAAAACAACTTAGGTTCCATAGCATCACGAACTAACATGTCTACTCCCTTTATCCCTGGGGCCTAGATTAGTAAGTAGTATGGGACATAATGGTTGCTCAGAACATATTTACTAAGTTAGGAATGAGATGATGCAAGGGATTAAAAAATTACTTTTTCTTTCTGATAATTTTTATCCCTGCTGCTAGATATTTTCCTTCTTACCTCCCCATCCACCACGATCGATCTCCTCCTACCTTTGTTTACAAGAGCCTCAGTCTGAAAACTCTTCTAGACCACGACACACGAGAGTTTGGTGTCGAGGTGTTAGCAACCTGCTCCCGCTCCTGAGCTCTGTGTACGACCCTCCTTTCCAGGCAAGAGACATGAGAGGGTGGTTCCACCTCTCCTTTTCAAATGTAAGGGTCTTCTCATAGGACTTCCATCCAGCAATATGAACTTTGCACATCTCCATTATGTTTAGAATTACAAGATTTTTGTTTTTAGAGACAATGTGAGATCTTGCTAGGTTGTCCAAGCTGGCCTCAAATTCTTGGACTCAAGCTAAGATTACAAGCATGAGCCACTGTGCCAAGGCTAGACTTATAATATTCTTTCTGTTTTGAGAGACCTGTGTCTCATAAGCATCTTCATCTTTCTTTAGGAGAGGTACATAGTTGGCACCATGGTGTACACAAGATCTATTCTTACACCAAATCCTTGATCCTTAAATGAAAACCTGCCATCATTTGGTACTGGGGGAGATGGACAACCCCACATCCACAACTCACTTTAGGTGGCCCCCCAACTCCTCCTCCAACCTGGCAAGGCCCATATCCAAACTTCACACAAAGGTACTAGACTGACCCCTGGGACTTTCCATATTTTAATTCTCTCCGTTTACCTCTACTTGAAGGTAGACGTCACTTTGCCAAACCTGTGAAGAGGACAGTGGGTGGAAGGCAGCTAGTCCTTCATGCTGCACCAGGTGTGTGAATCCAACCTGCAAACTCATCCTTTGGGACTGTGTGGGTGTAAGCGGCACAGAGCACCATAGCTCTCCCACTGGGCATGAGCAGTTAGACAAAGGGTGGCCTGGCTTACTGCAGTAACACGGCTCATCCCGGACTTGGCATGTTGTACTTGTTCTTAGCTTAGTCATCCATTCCCATCATATCCTAAATTTCACTTGATATCACTTGAAATAGGCCTTTTTCTTAACAACTATGATAACCTCCATCTCACCGAACAGAAACCCACATATAAGCCTGGGCCCAGATCTGCAGGCCTTGCAGAGCTCAGAGAGAAGTCTGACCAGGCATACTAGTAAGGAAGGAATCTTCTAAATATACAGATTCCTAGGAACCAGTCTCAAAATATTTTGACTCAAAAAGAGTGCAACAGGGCCAGAGAATCTGTATTTTTCAAAAGGTTACTTGTGGCTAGGTACAGGGGCTCACATATGTAATGCTAGCACTCCGGGAGGCTAAGACAGAGGCTAAGACCACTTGCAGCTACGAGTTAGAGACTAGCCTAGGCAACATAGTAAGACCTATCTCTACCAAAAATACATTCTTAAAAAATTAGCCAGGTGTGGTGGCATATACCTATAGTCCTAGCTAACGGGGAGGCTAAGGGAAGAGAGTTGCTGGATCCTAGGGGTTCAAGGTTGCTGTAAGCTATGATCATAGCACTGTACTGCAGCCTAGGAGACGGAGAGAAACCCTGCATCAAAAAAGAAAAAAAAAAAGGTTAATTCACTACTGGCATTTCTACCCAACCACAACTCAACTACCCACCTCATTATGTCTGAAGTATATTCATGTTGAGAACCCATCAACCTAAACCTCACACATGAGCAACTGTACATACTTCATTTTGCTCTCAGAATAAGCGATGAGCTCATGCATTCATTTTTGCATCAGACATCATGCTAAAAACCTACAGGGAAGTAAATATGAACAAAACACAGTTCCCTGTGGGCAGGACTGACTACATAGTTTATGGAGTATAGTGCAAAATAAAAATGTGGGTCCCCTTTTTCAAGAAGTATTAAGAATTAAAGTCCAGATGCAGTGGCTCACGCCTATAATCTTAGCACTTTGGGAGGCTGAGGCACGTGGATTGCCTAAGCTCATAAGTTCGATACCAGCCTGAGCCAGAGGGAGACCTCATCTCTAAAACATATCCGGGCATTGTAGTGGGCGCCTGTAGTCCCAGCTACTTGGGAGGCTGAGGTAAGAGAATCACTTGAGCCCAAGAATTTGAGGTTGCTGTGAGCTGTGATGTGACAGCACTCTACCAAGGGCAATATAGTTAGACTCTGTCTCAAAAAAAAAGAAAGAAAGAAAAAGAATTAAGACCGCAAGAGTAGACCATTAAACCAAGCACGGGGCCCATCTGAACATGGGCAAAGCATATTCCTTTTGGGAATCCACCAACATGAATGACATTCCTATGAGCAATGGGGGGGAAAACAAAAACAAGAAGAGCCCTCAGTACTACATCCATGAGGCTGGCCCCAGCCTATGTATGAGGAAGAGATCTAGAAATTTCCACCTAAGAAATTAAATTCCACAGGCAAAATGTGATGAGCTAATCAAAAAATATTATCATTAAAAATGATTTCTATTTCAATCAACTTTTCTAGGTTGATAATTAGTCCTTGAACTTTTAGTGAGTATACTTAAAATAATAATGAAATAACATTCAGCATTACTTTGAGGTTTTCCTGGGTACTAAGGCTTTTCAGAAGTTATAAAAATAAATCCTTAGGAATAAAAGGCCCTCTTTGTTGAACTGACCCGGGCATATGCAAGTGATATCCATGGGTTCATGAAAAGGAAAGAGAAACAGGTCTTCACTTCTACACAGCTTGCAATAGCTTCCAAATATTTTTTCTGATTTTAACAAAATGCAAAAAAAAAAAAAAATGGTGAAAAATTTTACTTAAGACAGCCAGGTTTAAACTTAAATTTATCCAAATGCACTTAATAAATGAGCTCTTCTATACTACAGAAAATTATTCTTGTTAAGCCATTTGTCAAACTCTTATACTGACATTTCACATTAGTAATCATCATGATTCTATAATACAGAATTATGTAGTTTAAGAAGTTGATGTTTATTTTATTGTATGGGTTTAGAGATCTATAAACTCAAATCTTAGTTTTTATTCCTATTCTTTTTTAGACCAAAGAATTAAAAAAATATAAAATGTGCAGCCAGAAGCATGACAGAAATGCTGGCCCTTCATAAACACAGGGTTTCAGAGGTTTTTGTGTAGCTCAAGATTTTTGCAGTTACCATGTCAGTCGCCAAAGTGCCGAAGGCTTAGTCCTTCTACATTTACTATTTCATTATTGTTTTGCCTTTGTATTTGGACATAATACTTGGCTTCCAAACACTACAAACAGCAATCAACAAAATTAAAATGAACATAGCCAGCCATCCAGAATGCTGAAATCATGGTAGAGGGGAAGTGAGTTCTCAAAACAAAAACATATACAGAGCAACAAGGGCTTTATATTATTTTAAACTGTGGTCCTCTACCCCCAGGGCCCCACACCTGTATAGGTAGTAGCCTCTTAGCAAGTAGGCTGAACAGCAGGAGATAGGGGGCTGAGGGAGTGAAGCTTCATCTGCATTTACAGCCGCTCTCCAGGCTGGCATCACTGCCTAAGCTTGGTCTCTTACCAGATCCACCCACTCCCAAGCCCCATCCATGGAAAAATTGTCTTCCATGAAACCTATCTCTGGTGCCAAAAAGTTTAGAGAATGATGGTTTAAGACATTAAAGGTTATTTTCTTCCCATGAACAGAGTAGAAAGAGCCAAGAAAAATCAAGCTAGTGCCTCCAGGTATAGATGTCACTTATACATTTGAACTTGTTACTGGGACACCAGGAAGAGTAGCAAAATGTGAGCTGATCGGGCCCCTCTTCAAAATAAATCTCAGTCACTTTCAAGGAAAAGTAGAAAGGGGTAGAAAGGAGCTCAGACTTCATACTGAGCCTCGGAGTCAAAGCATTCTACAATAGACATACTCTTATTTGACAATGTGAACGTTACTTTCTTGGCATTATTATTATTAATATTGCTTAATATTTTGATGCAGTAACCATCTGTTTTCTTTTCTGAATGTATTTATCTTTGTTCATTCTTTACGTGGTTTTTGTTTCCAGTCCTTATCTTAAACATTGTTATTGTTATTAAATTTTAAGCCTTTTAAATTCTGTGAAGGCCGCAATAAAGATGGTTCCAGTCCATGAACCCCTGTATCACTCTCCCTCCGGAGAAACTCTAACTGCCCCCTTCTATCATCGCCCGATCCAGCAGGAAGCAGTTAGATCGAGTCTTCGCCCCTTTTCCCTAATAGCAGTTAGAGTTTCTACTGGGAGAGGGAGAATTGATGCAGGACATCTGGCACCCTAGCCAGCTCAGCGGAGCCGGCGGACCTGCCGCCTCCTCCTTGGTGGTGTTGGTGCTGCAGCAGCTAGCTGAAGAGCCAGCGGGCTGGATGACAGGCAAGGAGGGGGACCT
>CAUYRH010166582.1:0-10566 GCA_963574655.1 Perodicticus potto | reverse complement strand
CAGCATTTATAAGATTCAGTACCATCTGCAATTTCAGGCATTCACTGGGGTTCTTGGAAGGTATCCCCAAAAGATAAAGGAGGCCTACCATATAGGGAGATGCGTGTCACACAGTACTAAACAAGTAGAATGTGTGAATGGGAAGGAAGGCTCTTCCTTCTTGACCAAGCAAAGCATGACAGATAAGTATATAATTATAAAAAAAGTTGGTGACTCATACGTAATTATTGTTTTGTGGGTAGAAAACAGTCAAATAATAAGAGAATTGAATAAACTTTAACTTAATACATAAAAGTTATCTTAGAGTAGCTATTATGTTTATATAATATTCCTTATTATGTAAACATTAGTCCAAATGTTTTCCTTTTTAGAAAAAGTTCTCTAAACCTGTGAGGTTATGTAATTGTTAGAAAATATTTTTTATGCCCTCTATTTGTATAGTACCTAATCTGTAAATCCTTTTAGGAGATAGCCTGATCAAACATGAGAGAAACTATCATTCATTTGCTTTGGCAGTGGTTGAAGAAAAGGTTTGCAAACTATATACCAAGGTATCTCTAGGACACCGTGGAGAAATCCTAAAGGCGTCATGAAAAAGGAACCACAGTAGTACTTACATTTGTTGGACACCACATGACATGGTTTAAGTAGTTTACAGTTTCAACAGTGTACTGTATTCCTTTCAATGACATCTTTATCAAGTTGGGGTTTTGGCAATTGCTCTGATAACAAACAAATATTGTGTGAAAATTAGTGCGGAACAGGAAATGAGGATTGGTGGTGTTTGGGATGTAAATTTAGGACTTTTAATAACTAGACTTAACCTAATCATGTCTGCATCCCAGGCTACGGTATTCTTTTCCGGTTCTCTTTTTTCTGAGCCCTTTTCTCAGTCTCCTCTTTCTCCCGTCTTCCTTTTCCTTTCCTGTCCATGTTTCTCTGTTTCTTCAACATAACAAGCACACAGACCTGAACACACCCGCGGTGTTCTTCCGAGAACAGTGAAGTCCATGTTCATCCAAAGGTAACCAAAAAAGATGCCAACCTAGATGTCTGAAAAGCTGTTGTTTCTCCTCTGAAACTTTAGACTCCAATGATTTCTGAATATAATAGCTTTGTTTTCTTTAGTTGCTGTGATGGAAATGTTTTAAAGGAAAATTTTACACCAGGCTCTGGTTATACTAGAAGTTAAGTCCAGTAAGCGTTTTTTTTTTTCAATTGGTTGTTGAAAAGTTTCAAAAAACAGTTTTCAAGCTGTGGTCTTTCAAACACATCTTCTGCACATAAGTCACACATTTCAATAAAGCATTTTCAAGACTGTTAAAAGAAAAAAGTGAAATGATTCTAAAGTTTAAAAGTTATGTGGTGGCCAGGCACACACTCATTAGTAAGTCATTGCAGTTATTTTAACATTAAATTAAACATTTTTTCTTTCAATTTGTATGTATTCTCCCTCCCCCCCTGCCTTTTTTGGCCGGGGCTGGGTTTGAACCCGTCACCTCCATCATATGGGGCCAGCGCCCTATCTCATTGAGCCACAGGTGCCGCCCTGTATTCTTTTTTTAAAAAACCTATAAGATGTTAGAACATAAATACTATTAAGTTGTTTAGCACTAACTACTTACTAAACAGAACTGTTAAGTATTTTTATTGGCCTGGGGTTGTCAAGCAAAAATTACTGAGATGCTAAGGACACACTGTGAGCTGAGAAAGTTGTCTTGTTTAAAGTAATTAGACTACTCAATCAGAATTCATAGGGCTAACAAAGTAATTGATGGAAACGTACATTCAACTTAAATTTCTAATGAGGGAAGTTTTTTGAGTTTCCACCCATTCTTGCAACACTCAAGTCATATTTGACTTCTGCAGTTACATGAGGTGCTTAATGAGACTTGCATTCATCTTTGCATTCATCATGCATTGTTATCAATATATATCCAGTATTACAATTTTAATACAGTTTTTTCCTTTCTTAAGATGTATATACATTTTGGGGGGTACCCTCTATATATGAATTGCATATGTTTGAGGCAAGTTATACCACCTGCTACATTTCCAGCTATAGGACAAGACTTGTTTCTTTTTCTAGAAGCAGCTAATGCATTCTTAGAAGAAAATTGTATGGCTCCATTTTTCAGAGTTTTAGAGACACTTCTTTTTTTTTGAGACAGAGCCTCAAACTGTCACCCTGGATAGAGTACTGTAGCATCACAGTTCACAGCAACCTCCAACTCCTGGGCTCAAGCGAGTCTCTTGCCTCCGCCTCCCAAGTAGCTGGGACTACAGGCACCCACCACAACGCCCGGCCATATTTTGGTTGCAGCCGTCATTGTTGTTTGGTGGGCCTGGGCTGGATTCCAACCCGCCAGCTCAGGTGTACATGGCTGGCGCCTAAGCCCGTTGAGCCACAGGCGCCAAGCCTAGAGACACTTCAAATATAAAATAGAAAATTCTTTCTTTTTTTTTGGAGACAGAATCTCACTTTGTCACTCTCTGTGGAGTGCTGTAGCATCATAGCTCACAACAACCTCAAATTCTTGAGCTCAAGTGATCTTGCCTCAGCCTCCCAAGTAGCTGGGACTATAGGCACCTGCCAGAAGGCCTGGCTAATTTTTTTTTTTTTTTTTTTTTAGAAACGGGGTGTCACTCTTGCTCAGACTGGTCTCGAACTTCTGAGCCCACGCAATCCACCCACCTTGGCCTCCCAGAGTGTTTGGATTATAGTCATGAGCCACCGCACCTGGCTAGAAAATTCTTGAAAAGCAAATTTTAAAATCTAATGTCTAAATTTTGTGATGAGCAAAACAGGTCACCACCCTGCAAAGTCCTTATGTGCTATTGACAGAAATATCAATCTCCCTCAAGATTAGTTTGTTTACACAAAAATATTTCAGAGTCACTGTCAGTAAAGTAATGGTATAATAGAAATTATATGCAGTGTAGCCAGCAATAGAAAAAGCATTAGAAAGAGTACATAAAGATAATCTGATCAGTCATGTATATATAAATGAGTACAACTGAGTTTTTCAATGCCCTTCAGTGTCTATAAACTTATATAAATTATTTTTTAAATGTCTACAACCTGATTAGTATTACTGAAAATGACAATCTCAAAAAAAATTTTGTTTCCAATAGAAGCATTGGAAGGAGGAAATAAGTTGTATAAAAAGCTCACATTCCAGGCTCGGCGCCTGTGGCTCAACGGGCTAAGGCGCCAGCCACGTACACCTGAGCTGGAGGGTTCGAATCCAGCCTGGGCCCACCAAACAGCAATGATGGCTGCAACCAAAAAATGGCCGGGCGTTGTGGCGGGCGCCTGTAGTCCGAGCTACTTGGGAGGCAGAGGCAGGAGACTCGCTTGAGCCCAGGAATTGGAGGGTGCTGTGAGCTGTGATGCCACGGGACTCTCTCCAGGGTGACAGCTTGAGGCTCTGTCTCAAAAAAAAAAAAAAACTAGTACTATGAACTTAAAAAGTAATTTTCGGGAGTACTAAAAATTTATAGACAGTTATTAGCTTTTCTTTTCTTTTTTTCTTTTTTTCTTTTTTTTGAGACAGAGTCTCACTCTGTCGCCCAGGGTAGAGTGTTGAGGCATAGCTCACAGCAACCTCAAACTCTTGGGCTCAAGTGATCCTCTTGTCTCAGCCTCCCAAGTAACTAGAACTACAGGCACCCGCCATAATGTCCAGCTAGTTTTTAAAAGACAGGGTCTTGGTCTTGCTCAGGCTGTTCTCAGAACTCCTGAGCTCAATCTACCCGCCTCGGCCTCCCAGAGTGCTAGGACAGTTAAGAGTTTAATGTAAATATAATTCTACACATGATTTTCTCTTTTTTTCTTTTTTTGAGACAGAGCCTCAAGCTGTCACCCTTGATAGAGTGCCGTGGCATCACTGCTCACAGCAACCTCCAATTCCTGGGCTCAAGTGAGTATCCTGCCTCTGCCTCCCAAGTAGCTGGAACTACAGGCGCCCGCCACAACGCCCGGCCGTTTTTTGGTTGCAGCCGTCCTTGTTTGGCGGGCCCGGGATGGATTTGTGTACTTGGCTGGCACCTTAACCCGTTGAGCCACAGGCGCCAAGCCTACAAATGATTTTCAAATAAAACCATTTTAGGGTAGCTGGATTGAATATTGTTTCTAGGATTTTTTTTTTTTTTTGAGACAGAGTCTCACTATGTTGACCTTGGTAGAGTGCTGTTGCGTCACAGCTCACAGCAACCTCAAACTCTTGGGCTTAAGCAATTCTCCAGCCTCAGCCTCCCAAGTAGCTGGGACTACAGCCACCTGCTACAACGTCTGCTTATTTTTTTCTTGCAGTTGTCATTGTTGTTTAGCTGGCCTGGGACGGATTCGAACCTGCCAGCCTGGGTGTATGTGGCCGGCACCCTACCCACTGAGCTACAGGAGCCACCTCTAGGAATTTTTTTTTAATGGGAATAACCTTGAGTTCAATAAAAATACTTAGAGATATGTAAGACTATTCAATTGCTCTGCTTCTGTTTAACATTTGAGAACTAGGTTGAGTTTTAAATCAAATTTATTCTATCCCCTCTCTCATTTTACAAAGAAGTTTGCCAAACTGTCAAAAGGGTAGGAGGAGACCATTACTGGCCCAGGGAACTTCATATAGAAAGATATATGTCAATGTAATAGTGTTAGTAATCAACGAAACCTTAAAATGAAGACAAGCAATAAGACAGAAAAAGATGTAGTAATGTTAAAGTTAAGCTGGACTACCATTACTAACATACAACCTAAAAGAAACATGTTTTCCTGTTCTGCCACTACAATGGCCAGCACCAATACCCTACTCCTTATTGTCAACTCCAGGTGGAAGAGATTTGGGTCTGTAATAATTATTATTACCAATTAAAAAAGGAACCAGAAACCAGACTTTCAGGAAGAATACTAGTTCCCTGTCTTGGGGCAGGGAAAAAAAAATCAAGATTGTCAGAAAGCAAGAAGACTTTTTATATACAGGGTGGCCATAAAGTTTGTGTACAATAAATTGTACACTATTGGACATGAACTTTGTGGCCACCCCATATTTATTTTTTGAGACAGAGTCTCACTCTGTTCCCCTGAGTAGAGTGCTATGGCATCATCATAGCTCACAGCAACCTCAAACTCCAGGGCTCAAGCTATCCTCTTGCCTCAGCTTCCCTAGGAGCTGGGACAACAGGAACCCACCGCCACGCCAGGCCAGTTTAGTTTTTCTCCTATTTTTATTTTATTTTATTTATTTATTTGAGATAGAGTCTCACTATGTTGCCCTCAGTAGAGTGTCGTGGCGTCGCAGCTTACAGCAACCTCAAATTCTTGGGCTTAAGCGATTCTCTTGTTTCAGCCTCCCAAGTAGCTGGGACTATAAGCGACCACAACAACACCCAGCTATTGTTGGTTGCAGTCGTCATTGTTTGGCAGGCCCAGGCCGAACCTTTTCTCTATTTTTAATAGAGATAAAGGTCTCACTTTTGCTCAGGCCGACCATCTCCTAAGCTCAAGCAGGCCACCTGCCTTGGCCTCCCAGAGTGTTAGGATTACAGGCGTGAGCCACTGTGCCGAGCCAAAAAGACTTTTTAAAAAGTCTAGGAGAGTGCTAAAAGGACAAAGAAGCCAGTTTGAGGTTAGCCAGGCTGTCATAACTGAACATTAAAAAAATAATATGGCTCGGCACCTGTGGCTCAACAGGCTAAGGCACCAGCCACGTACACCTGAGCTGGCGGGTTCGAATTTAGCCCGGGCCCACCAAACAACAATGACGGCTGCAACCAAAAAGTAGCTGGGTGTTGTGGTGGGTGCCTGCAGTCCCAGCCACTTGGGAGGTGGAGGCAGGAGACTCTCTTGAGCCCAGGAACTGGAGGTTGCTGTGAGCTGTGATGCCACAGCACTCTATCCAGGGTGACAGCTTGAGGATCTGTCTCAAAAATAATAATAATAATAATAATTATAGCTAAATGGAACAAAATGAATCCATGATAAGCTATGAATTCATAATGAAATGCAAAAGGGAAAGTTAAAGTATATAAAATGTTAGGTATGGGCGGCGCCTGTGGCTCAGTGAGTAGGGCACCGGCTCCATATACCGAGGGTGGCGGATTCAAATTCAGCCCGGCTGAACTGCAACAAAAAAATAGCCCGGTGTTGTGGCAGGCACCTGTTGTCCCAGCTACTCAGGAGGCTGAGGCAAGAGAATCGCCTAAGCCCAGGAACTGGAGGTTGCTGTGAGCTGTGTGATGCCACAGCACTCTACCGAGGGCACTAAAGTGAGACTCTGTCCCTACAAAAAAAAAAACTGAAAAAAAAAAAAAAGTTGGCTCGGCGCCTGTGGCTCAATGGGCTAAGGCGCCAGCCACGTACACCTGAGCTGGTGGGTTCGAATCCAGCCTGGACTCGCCAAACAACGATAGCTGCAACCAAAAAATGGCCGGGCGTTGTGGCAGGTGCCTGTAGTCCCAGCTACTTGGGAGGCGGAGGCAGGAGACTCGCTTGAGCCCAGGAATTGGAGGTTGCTATGAGCTATGATGCCACAGCACTCTATCCAGGGTGACAGCTTGAGGCTGTCTCAAAAAAAAAAAAAAGTTAGTTGTAAAAAAGGGTAAAAACAATAGGGTATTTAATGTCTTACTATGTTAATAACTAGGTTGATGTTAACATTTAGTTGTTTTGTTTCTCCTATTGAGTATAAAATATGCCTGTTTTTGAAGTATAGCTGTGTACTTTTTGTTTCAGTTTAAGGAGAGGCAGATACAAGGACCTGTGACTCAGCCAAATAGTTCCCAGAAAAAGAAGGTTTGTACCAGTAACAGGAAAGTTGGATCAGCACAGGTTCTCACACATAAAC
Organism: Perodicticus potto; assembly: GCA_963574655.1. Taxonomy (NCBI): domain Eukaryota; kingdom Metazoa; phylum Chordata; class Mammalia; order Primates; family Lorisidae; genus Perodicticus; species Perodicticus potto. The sequence goes on along the minus strand of CAUYRH010166582.1, from coordinate 3,724 downwards.
CATTTTACTTTTTTTTGAAGAGACAGGGTCCCACTTTGTCTCCTAGGCTGTAGTACAGTGGCACAATCATAGCTTACTGAAGGCTCCTTCTCCTGGATTCCAGTGATCCTCCCACCTCAGCCTCCCAAGTAGCTGGAAATATAGGTGTGAGCCTCCATGCACAGCCTCACACACCAATTTAAAGGAGACCAGTGGCTGTCGAGCACCCATGGTCACATACAATGACCAAGTAGAAACTGAGTTCTAACTGGGTGAATTACCGTCAAATTCTAGATCTCTCTTCTAAAGAGAGATCTAGAGAGTACACACCTGATCCCTGATCTCTTTGGAGAGGAAATCTATATAATTCCAGTGTGTGTGGGAATTATATATATATAAAATAAAGATACATATATGTGTATATATATAAAAGTATAGAGTGAATGACTTAAATTAATGGATTAATAGTTTAATAGCTTTACTTTTGAGTTTTTAGTAAGTTATGTGATCACCACATAAAGCATTACAGAAATGTATTAATTATAATTGTAATTTAACTGTTACTAAAGATAATTTAAGCTTGTAATCAAGTCTAAATGTTTACATTTTTATTTTAGAACTTTGGTAGGTTTGATAAACTGAGAAGTAAATTATGAGCAGGGAAAAACATTTTTCTCTAAGTTCCAAATCTCCTCTGACATTAAATAACTAAATAAAGTTATGAAATGGAATGGAGTACTTGGGCATTAGCAAATAAATCCAAGTGACTCTAGCACAAATTATGATTTAAAAAAAAAGCAGTGAAAGAAGCTGAGAAGAGAAGGAGCCAAATATTCAGGGACCTTGTATTACACATAGCTCTTACGTGTTATCAAATAGACGAGGGGGAGCTACTAAGAGTATTTAGAAAGGGACAAGACACGGATCATTCTCTTCATGGTTTAGAGCACCCTCTGCTGGTGAGAGGGAATGGAGTACAGGGTAGAAGAGACCTGCTACAGAGAAATCAGTTAGGGATCAAAGATGTGCAGTACGATAGAGACTAATTCAAGAAATAACACAGATGAAATAAAACGAAATGAGAGAGACTAGAGGAGAAAAAATCACGATGACCCTAAGGATATAGCTTGAATCACTAGTAAGTGATTGCAGGGTTACTATTAGGCTTTAAAAAACCCTGGATGTTTTCACTTGTGGAGGGTTCATAGTAATCAAAACCAATATTTTTAAAATGAGCTCATATCCCATATTAAAACATTTATTTATTTTTTTGAGACAGAGTCTCACTCTGTGGCGTGGGCTAAAGCACAGTGGCATCAACCTAACAGCAACCTCAAACTCTTGGGCTTAAGTGATCTTCCTGCCTCAGCCTCTTGAGCAGCTGGGACTATAGGTGGCTATCACAGCACCTGGCTAACTTTTCTATTTTTAGTAGAGATCGGGTCTGACTCTTGGTCAGGCTAGTCTTGAACTCCTATCAAGGGATCCTCCTGCCTTGGCCTCCCAGAGTGGTAGGATTACAGGCATGAGCCACATTGCCTGGCCTAAAATGTTTATTCTTACAAAAGTTTTGAAAGGATGTTTTCTTTGCCTTTGAAATTATGGCTACAAGTAATTTAATTTATAATTAGTTGTAACTGCTTGATAATCACAGAATACTCTAGGATTCTTACAAACCAAAAAATATCAAAGTCACACATGGTGTTCAAATTTAATGAAAATTTAAATACTTTTTTTTTGAGTCAGACTTTCACCTGGTCACCCTGGGAACAGTCCTGTGGCATCTTAGCTCATAGTAACTTCAAACCCATGGGCTCAAGCATCCTCTTACCTCGGTTTCTAGAATAGCTGTGACTATAGGTAGCCCACCACAAAACCTGGCGTGGCACTCTGGGAGGCCCAGGTGGGTGAATTGCTTGACCTTATACATTCTAGACCAGCCTTAGGAAGAGCCAAACCCCGTCTCTGAAATAAAATAGCCCCTACAGCTGTTGAAAGAGAAATTTACCACTCATTAGATAAAGTAATTTCTTTCCCAAATCTGATCGAGTAATGGGCATCTACTTGGTTAGTGGCTATGGAAGGATTAAGAATTAATACATTCGGGTCGGTGCCTGTGGCTCAGTGAGTAGGGTGCTGGACCCATATGCCAGATGTGGCGGGTTCAAACCCAGCCCTGGTCAAAAACTGCAAAAAAAAAAAAAAAAGAAAGAATTAATACATTCTAGGCTGGGTGCAGTGGCTCACACCTGTAATCCTAGCACTCTGGGAGGCCGAAGCGGGTGGATTCCTTGAGCTCAGGAGTTCGAGTCCAGCCTGAGCAAGACCAAGACCCTGTCTCTAAAAAAAAAAAAAAAAACCTAGCCAGGCGTGTGGCAGATGCCTATAGTCCCAGCTACTTGGGAGGCTGAGGCAAGAGGATTGCGTGAGCCCAACAGTTTGAGGTTGCTGTGAGCTATGATGCCATGGCCCTCTACCCAGGGCAACGGAATGAGACTCTTCCCAGGGTGACCAAGTGAGAATCTGTCTCAAAAAATAATAATAACAATTATTTATTTATTTATTTATTTAGAGACGGAGTCTCAAGCTGTCATCCTGGATAGAGTGCTGTGGCATCATAGCTCACAGCAAGCTCCAACTCTTGGGCTCAAGCAATCCTCTTGCTTTAGTTTTTCTATTTTTAGTAGAGATGGGATCTTGCTTTTTTGTTCAGGCTGGTCTTGAACTCATGAGCTCAAGCAATCCACCCGCCTCGGCCTCCCATAGTGCTAGGATTACAGGTATGAGCCACTACATCCAGGCAATAATAATAATTTTAAAATAAATAAATTTAACACTTTAAATAGGTCACAGTGTTTTATTTTTGATACAGTAATTTATCTCAAAAGTTCAGTTTTACTTTTTTGAAACAAATACAATTTGGGGATGTTTCAAACATTTGTACAGACCTTTGAAAAGCTCGTGCTCTGGGCATTGTGTTTTTATTAGAGTAACTTCTGGCTAAAATGGCCTTAGATGGTGGAACTAGGTATCAAAGACAAAGGAAGTGAAACAAGGAAAGATACTATTCTATTTTGAACATGTTGATTTGAGGTTGCAGAAAGTTTAGTATAGAGAAAAAAGCTTGACACCAAGAGCTTTGACTTGAGTTTTGGCTCCTTTACTTCTTAACTATGTGGTCTTGGGGACATTCACTTAACCTGTCCTGATCATCAGTTCCTTCCTTGGTAAACATGGGATAAACTCTCTCTTTACCTCACTTAATACCCACGCTCCCCCTCAACCAAGCCTGAGTTTTATCCTTATACTACCTCCCCACCTCCTTCTTCCTACCCAAATCCACTCATGTAGTCCAATTTTATTTCCTAAGTGTTTCTAGAATAGCCTCTCCTCTCAAGTGCTGTTCCACAGTCTAATTCAGGTAAGGTTATCTATTATATAACATCTAGAGCTAATATCTGTCTCTGAGCTGAGGGCCACAGAGCTACTATAAGGAAAGGGAAGGGTATCTATGGTCAGATGTATTAGGCTTTTATTTTCTGATCTTGTCTAATCCCCATGTAAACTATCCTTCCTTCCTTCTTGAGTTTTTTTTTATTTTTTATTTTTTGAGACAGAGCCTCAAGCTGTCACCCTGGATAGAGTGCTATGGCATCACAGTTCACAGCAACCTCCAATTCCTGGGCTCAAGCGAGTCTCCTGCCTCCGCCTCCCAAGTAGCTGGGACTGCAGGCGCCCGCCACAA
>CAUYRH010166581.1:0-12500 GCA_963574655.1 Perodicticus potto | reverse complement strand
TAATAACGAAGACAAAATTGAGGGTCATTTTAACTACAGACACATCATGGAGAGAATAGATACATTGACAAAAATGTAAAATTTATTTCTATATGCCTTTGTCAGTTCATGTCCTGTTTCTACTCAGTAAAGATTAAATGTAATTAATTTCTGTGTTATCTGACGCACCTTAGAACATCTCTTCAGCCGATGTGCCATATATAATATGTGGCATTGCGATATGAGTCTCATTGTACCCTTTTAATTGAAGTGCTTCCTCAGTTTCATGGAGAAGTGAGATTGAGGCTCCTTTAGAAACCGATGTCAATATCAAAGTGTCTAATACAAACTTGTGTTGTTTTTATTTTCATGTGAGAGAGAAAGTCAAGCCTGGATTTTTCATTATAGATTCAAAGGATTGAGATTATTTGGGTTTTGTGGTAAATCACATTTTAAAATATTTTGGGCTTAATCTTTTTCGGAGATAAAAATGTTTTAAACTAGCCTAAATAAATTGAAGAACTAATGCCATGTCAGGACAAATGACTTGGGTTTGTTATTGTGGGAGAGCAAAGCCTTCCTCCGGACACTGCTCACGTGGGCAGACGCACCGGGGTCTCCGTGGTTGCCCACAGCTCTGCGTGGTAGTGATGCTGAGACTCAGCCATACTCTCTCCTCCCACCGCCACTCACCACTCCTCATAGGCTTAATCCTCTGCCAGGGCTTCATTTTTCACTGACACATAAAGTCTTCAGAGCTGCTTCTTCTTCAGAGCAATAACTTTTATAAACATTATAAATATATGATCCACTATCTAGTTGCCTCCTTGCCATTAGCTGTGGTTTTTGCTTCTCCTCAGAGTCCACAAGTTGAAATTCTAACACACAGTACCTCAAAAAGACGTTATATGAAAATAAGGTCATTGCCAATCTAGTTAGCTCAGATAAGGCCGTAGAGCGCTTCCTGACCCAATATGAATAGTGTCCTTATGAGGAAGGAAAATTTGGATGCAGAGACAGATATGCACTGTAGGGAAAACCAAGTGAACAGACACGATGAGGGGGAGGATCCTCTCTAATCCAAAGACAGAGCTGATCCTTTCCTCATAGCCTTCAGAAGGAACTCGCCCTGCTGATGACTTGCTCTTAGGCTTTTGGCCTCTAAACAGTGAGACAATAAATTTCTGCTATTTAAGCCATTCAGAGAGTGGTACTTTACTTTGTTATGGCAGCCCTAGAAAACTGATGTACCATTTTGTAACCATTTTGTTTTTTTAGTTATTGCTTTAGGTTCATTGAGTGTATAGTACCATTTTTAAGCCTCATGGCATTTTGTAATTAAATCTAGAATTCTAGAACTTCATTCAAGCCATATTGCATTCAGTATTCAAATCACTTTTCCGGATCCAAGATTCTCTCTTTTTAAAGTACATGCTTTTATTGAAATCTCTTCCTGTCTTCAGTTCTTATCCTTATTTGAAGTTCTCATTTCTGAAAATTTTTCAATTCTTTCTTTGGGTACAGCAAACAGAACTAATTGCCTTGATGTAAGGATCAAGCAACTTACTTGAGTCTCAGTTTCCTTGTTTGTAAAATGCATTAGAAATTATCATACAGAATTGCCTTGAGAATTAAACAGAGTAACATATATGAAAGTGTTCAAATTACTATCGATATTTCTGTTTCACTTGCAATATCATCTCTCATAAGTCACAGAACTTTAGTAACTGTATTCATCATCATCATAGACTTTGGGTGGAGAGCCCCAGCAAGAGACAGTAACAATGGCTCCCAAATTTTTATCACTGGTGCTTAAAAGTCATCATCACAAAAATATTCTTTGTATGTGTATTATTTTTCCTTATTATGTCACATTCATAGACCCATCATGCTGCTTCTTCTCTGCTCTGACCTCCCACACAGGCAGAACAGATTTTTCTACAGCTTATTCTCATCAGCTTGACATTTAATTACCCAGAGAAGCTTAGTGTCATCTGTGAACTTGAAAATTTTACTGGGCATTTCATCTTTCCAGTCACTTATAAAACCTTAGATTAAGCCAGTCCCAGTGATAATCCCTAAAACACAGAGTCCAGACCCGAGGGCTAACTGGGCTGCAGATGTGCTGAGACGCATTACCCTTGGCCTTGGGGATAGCAGGTGGCTCCATCCATGGCCAGTCTTCTCCATGTAATGAGTGGATTGCGACAGCATTATCATTTTCTATAGGTGTATAAAAAAGCTAGGAAATGATGCTCTAAAAATATCTTCTGTTACAATCCTTTCACTCATAAAAGTGGTTGTTTGTTCCCTTGCCTCTTTCCCATCAATAAACCAGGTGTTCAACCATAAATCCATATTCTCCAGAATTTCTAGGCAATTTGTTGAGTTTGAGTGTGTGTGTTTTCTACATCTATTTTTAGGAGACTTTCACATACACCATTTTCAGATGTTTCATGATCTCGACAATTAAGAATTGCAGGAAAGGTGAAATCCACAATGATGTGCGAGATCAGTCACGTGAATAAATACATCCGAAGGGAAAGTGGAAGAGCTTGTGTGAGGTACTGTTGTCAGATCCCAATAGAGAAAAACATCTTATGTTCACTAAGTAGAAGAGTATTGTTACGGAACCTATATATTGAGAAACTTTGTAAATATACCTACTTTTATTTTACATTTACTGGTTAATTCCTGCTGCCATTCCAAAAGGTCGTCACAGTTAATGAGTATTTTCTTTTACTTAAGCCAGGCAAAGGTCAATCTTTCTGAAGATAAAGGAGTTTGTTCATCCACAGTGGATCCTAGAGGCAAAGGAGACTAGTAGTAGGGGATCTTGTTATTTTAATGGAAAGATAAGAATTCTCAGCGTAAAAGGGGAACAACAAAAGCAAGGATAAGACATATGTTAGCTACTGGGGATGCGGAGGCAAGAGGATTGCTTGAGCCCATGAGTTTGAGGTTGCTGTGAGCTGTGATGCCATGGCACTCTACCCAGGGTGACAAGGTGGATACTCTGTCTCAAAAAAGAAAATATCTGCTAGCTGGGAAGAGGGAGTGGCGGCCTCATTCACTGACTTGGAACCTAAGCCTCCCATAGGAAAGTGTCTCAGTAAACAAGTAGACAAACAAAAGACCTATAACAAAGGGGGAGAAAAAAGAACAAAAGTGAGAATGAGAGAGAAAGCCAGAGGTCATGAAAGAGAACCCTAGCCCCTAGTCCCAAGCAAAGCAACATAATTCACTTTTTATAGTAGTATGTATTGCTACATAAAGATAGCTTTCATGGGGGGGTGCCAATAATAAAATTCTGTTTGAACTTAAAAAGCCTGTTTTCTTTTTTTCCATATACAGAATACCTTTTTTTTTTTTTTTGTAGAGACATAGTCTCACTTTATCACCCTTGGTAGAGTGCTGTGGCATCACACAGCTCACAGCATCCTCCAACTCCTGGGTTTAGGCGATTCTCTTGCCTCAGCCTCCCAAGTAGCTGGGACTACAGGCGCCCGCCACAACGCCCGGCTATTTTTCTGTTTTGCTGTTCCCCGAGGTTGGGTTTGAACCTGCCACTGGAGGCTGAGGCAAGAGAATCGCCTAAGCTCAAGAGCTGGAGGTAGCTGTGAGCTTTGTGACATCACTGCACTCTACTGAGGGTGACAAAGTGAGACTCTGTTTCTACAAAAAAAAAAAAAAAAGAATACCCTTAATATTCTAGGTAAGCATCTATTCTGTTATTGAGAAAATATACAAGAATTATATGGGAAATCAATTATTTGATACACGCTGTGTTGGTATTGTGCTTTTACAATGTATAATTAGCAACAAATTCAAGAACAAAGCCTGTCTAAGCTAGGGCCCAAAACACAGACTAGAGAGAAAAAGCAGTAGTGAATAATTTATGAAATAATGCCCTTGTCCTGTGAAATTGGCTTGTGTTCCAAACTGATTTTTCCACTACTGCTTTTGTAGGAGTCTTTCAGATTCCCTATCTGCAACCCGTTTCTATAATACTCATGAAGCAAAGGTGCCTGACTGATTCTCAGACTCAGAACCCACAGATGTTGAGGCCCTTAAAGAGTATCAATCCTGAATTGTTTTGGATGATTGCCTTTCAAAATGCCTCTAGCAGGCTCCCTTGAGTGGGGTAGTGTGAGGAGGGTTTCCTCCTAACATTCCTCCCACTTGACTTAGGGATCAGTTCTGCTCTCACCCTGTGGAAAGAGAACACTCAACTGTCCCCCCCACTTCTGTAAGGGGGACAGAGGGGGAAGCCTCCTCTGTGCTGTCATGGGTGGAGCTGGCTGATCACCACAGGGAGAATCTCTTAGCCTGTCCTGGATAAAAGTTCTAACACCTTTCTTGAAAACTTTAAAGATACTGGCATTTGTTGTATTATTTCTGAGAATACGAGATAGATAAAAGTAGTTCTATTTATGAGGTTCCTCAATTTTAAGTTGCCGCATTTGAAGTTCAATACAATCTGTATCAGCAGTTTTATGTGGCTTAAATTAAGGAATGTCTTATTGGATCAGTTTCCCTTCATCCTATTGCCATTCAATTTTGTCAGAATGAAACTTGTTAGAGGCTGAGTGCGGTGGCTCATGCCTGTCCTGTAATCCTAACACTCTGGGAGACCTACGAGGGTGGATTAGTTGAGCTCACAAGTTCAAGACCAATAGGAGCCACAGGTCTCTAAAAGAAATAGAGTTGTGGCGGGTACCTATAGTCCCAGCTTCTTGAGAAGCAGAGACAAGAGAATACCTTAAGCCCAAGAGTTTGAGGTTGTTGTGAACTGTGACGCCACAGCTGAGGGCAACACAGTGAGGGCACTTTGGGCAACAAAGTGAGACTCTGAAAAAAAAAAAAAAGGAAAGAAAAAAAGAAAAAGAAGGAAGGGAGGAAGGAAGGAAGGAAGGAAGGAAGGAAACTTGTTAGGCTCTTATTTGTCCACCAGAAATTTTTGAGTGACCCAAGAAAAAAGTATATACAAACTCAGTATTTCCTATGCCTTGAAATAGCAATTCTTTCCACAAGTGAACAAAACACATACTTCATTCAATCATCCAAGGTCTCTTTTATGGTAAAACAACAGAACAAATTTTGCTCAAAGCTTAGCTTGGAAGGATCTTACCAGATTCCTGAGAAGTACATTTTTCTGTTAGCATTTCTGAATGGGATGTGACTTTTCTGATTTAGGGAACACTGCTTAGAGAAGCATCATGGTGCTGAGTAAAGTGCCGGTCCTGTTACTAGGATGCTCTGAATAATGACTGTCATGCCTTGTACCCAGGCTTGAATACCTGCAAAAAGTCTTTGCTACTCTGATCTTCTGTAACTTTTATTATTTGCTCCTCTCATATGCTAAAAATGAAAGGTGTAGGTATATTGTTTTCTTTTTGATCTGTATTGCAATTGAATGATCATATTTATTTTTTTGTCCAATGAGTAACGCGACCTGGGATACACCCTTCTGCCTTCCCCTCTTTTTCCCTCTGGCCTTTACACAGTGAAGAGACTCAACAGACACAGGTGAAGTGATTAAATAAAGCCTATTGCTCTTATAGGCTGCCTTTTCAATGTGTGCATCACTCTGTTTAGCCTTCATATCATTCAAATGATATAAAATCAATCTATTAGAATAGCTGGGAAAGGCCATCAGTTTACATTGCTAAAAGAGTAATATGTACTATGTTTAACTTGGGGAACAGTGATTTATTTTTCTGACCTTTTAATTCCTTAGAAAACAAAGATCCTTTACATATATTCATCTTAGGCTAAAACCAAAAAAAAAATTTGCCTAATGTTTAAGCCTAAAGAAATAGAGGTCTTATATGAAGCTCAGTATGATTCTCTGAAGACTCCTTTGTAACCTCAGCATATACAAGAAGTTGAATATTAGAATGCCAGAGAAAATAATCAGTGGAATATTATATTACAGTTTCTGCAAGGTAAACACTTTTCAGACTGTAGAAGAGAGATTGTTTGTTCTCTTTCTTTTAGCTGTTATGAACAGAGCAATTTGAAAAACAAACGATACATTGGTAAATTCCAAAAGTTTCTATCATACTTAAAGTAATTTATCTGTTCATTTAGATTCAAATGAAATTTTTTCAGAATGCATAATCACAATTTAGAAATAGAGAAAAACTTACAAAAAAACTAAATTAAAAACAAGACATGTCATTCATTGTAGATAGTAATTTTTAAATAGATGTTCTTTTTCCTCTAGAGCTCAAAGGATAGTTACTCAAATTGTTTTGTCTGTATGTTTTTCAATAAAATTTACTGATTGAGTTGATAGTGTTATTTTCAGGAATCACTGAGCTTTTGATAGACCTTCACGAGCATCTTCTAAGCAGAAACTTCAGAAACACTTGCTATTCTTTACAGAGCATCTGTGCTAAATGGAAGTAAATTATAAAAGGGAAAAATGAAAGAAATTTAAATATTCACAAATGGACCCTTTTTTTTATAATTGGCAGTTCCTTTGGAGGACTATTAAAAATTTGCTTACAGTTTAGAAGAAACATGCTATGAAGAAAATTCGATGCATAAACATTGTCTTTATTATCCAGAGAACACCTATTGCTGTCAATACATGGATATTTATGTTGATAAGTTAGAAGTTTGGAAATAAGAAAACAGACTGTCTTGGGGGAGTCTCATTGTCAAATCCACTCAGAGGTGATCAGACAGAAATAATCAATATCACATAAAACAAACAGACTTTTTTTTCCAGACCTATTAGTAACCAAGCTGAAGATATGAACATATAAAAAAAAGTTGGTGGTAGCACAAGGTATACAAAAAAAATTAGCATGAAGGCAAACATCCAAAGTAAAAGTTAAATGAATGGCCTTTCCATGCAAGAACAGTTGCCAAGAATATTCCTATCACTATATTAATAAATAATTGAGATTAAGTTTAGGTCATTACACATTTAAGTCATGTGGATAATTGTCCCTGTTTTAATCTATGTCCACAAAGAAAAATACTTTATTTTTGGTTTATCAGAATGGCTGTTCTTCAAACATAAATATTGTGGTCCTTCACGATAGTTAATTTTCTTAATACAAATAAATCAACTGATTTTCAAGGTTTATACCTTGAAACAACAGTTTCAGGGACATTGGTGAACTCACCAACATAATATCTGCTCCTTATAAAGCTTCTTGGAAGCGAGTCAGCAGCTTTTTCCGGATTTTATAAACTTTCCAATGTGTTGTGGGGAAAACCAAGCCTTTTAGGCATTTAAGTTTCTATATCTACATTTTAGTTTAATCTATCAAAATTCAAAATCAATTACTTTTGTCTATCTAAAGTGAGAGTAATTATAATCAATTACTCATCCTGGCACCCCAAATTCCATGCAATTCTTATATTACAGCTCTCTTGAGAACTAAGACATACCACTTTTAGGATTTTGAAATAGGCAGAACTTGAAAACCTTAATGAACTTTAAAATACATCAGCTGATTTATGAACATGTCTTATATGAGGGGAAAGAATGTCAAGAGAAATTTAAATCTGGATGTTTGAACAAGCAAAATATATTTTCAGACTATATGTGAAACCTCCATCACTAAAGTAATGTAGGGCTGCAAAGGAAGAACTGTGATAGAAATGGGATTTCTGATTGTATATGAAACCACCACATTGTACCCCTTGATTGCACTAATGTACACAGCTATGATTTAATAATTAAAAAAAAGAAATGGGATTTCTGTAGAATCACCAGCATAGCTAAAAGTTAGCCAGTTAACATTTTATGGCTTGCCTTCCTGTGCTCGCTAACTGCATAGGAGACACGTATCCCGTATTGTCACAAGATTTGCCACTTCCCTTATCATTTGTGTAGATAACACCAATATTGTAAAACCCAAGACTAGTCCTTGAGATATATTCCCGATTCTGCGTTCAGGTGGACCAACTGACTCCAGCCAGATCACCGGCCATCCATAGGAAATGACTCACAGTCCTGTGACCCTCCACTGAAGAACTGAGTCAACCAAGAAGACAATTTCTACTTCTCACTTCAGCTCCCCAGCGGACCTAATTCCCTAGCCCTTTGTGCACCAAACTATCCTTTAAAATCCTAGATCCTGGCCCCTAGATCCTCAAGGAAGAAATGTCTCCCATCTCTTGCTTAACAGCCTTACGATAGGAAACACTATCTCCACTGCAACACCTGCTGTCTCAGTGTATTGCTTCCTTTTGTGCAGCAGGCAATCGAACCCAGTTGGGGTAACAATTTTCAGGCTGCCAAAAAACATGCTTAAAAATGGAGTTTCATTAGTGTTTATTATAACTTAGAATACAAGGTCGTTAAGGGTAAGGAGACTGTCAGGAATGTCTTTCTCTAAACAAGTAACTCATAAGAGATGTTCCCAAAGTAGAAAATTATTGTTTTAATTGGATGTAAACTTTTATTCCTAAATAAAACAAAGAAGAGAAAACAACATTCAGTTTTGTAACATTTGGTATAATAATAAGATATAAGATAGCAAAATTAAACATTAAAAGCCTTCTAACATATGAACCCCTCAAGCCTCTGTTCTGTTTATGTAAATCGCATATATTATCAAAGACTATTGAAATCATGGAATGGTCTTGACAAGCTAGGAGACATCTGAAAACTGCTCTGACCAGGTGTGAGTCAGCATTGCTGTGTTGTATTACAAGAATTGCAAAGGCCTCAGCGCAGGGATGCCTCTCATACTAGCCGTCTATCAGCTGGCTGGGCTTCTGCTGCCCACAGTTTCTTCCTTACTCTCTGGCCCGCGATGACGGAGCTGCTATTTCTGGCCATCATGGCAGCAGGAAGGAGTATTCATCTAAGGAAAAAGGAAATGCTACCATTTATCCAAAAAGAGTAAAGAAAGAACCAGCAATATTTGTTAAAAGCTCTAATACTATCAAATGTAATAATAATATATATAATTAAATTTATACAAATGAAATTTAACAATTTCATAAGTCTGGTGTTAAATCAAATGGGAAAAGCTCTAGAAAAGCAGAAAGACCACTTTTTTTTAAATAGAAATAAAGTGTGAATGATGTCTCTCTTAATATAAGACAATTTATGAAATTAAAATTTTATGTTAGGTAAAAGGGAAAAAAACAAATATGTAAGTATATATACACCTCCATATATGTCTTAGGACCTGCCAAATTTAAGCTACCTATATTCTATGCACAAGATTACACTATGAATCTTTTAATTTCAGTAAAGTAGAACTTCTAGCATATCAAAAGACAACTGCATTATGTCCCTTTCCTTTTATTTTCTAACACATAAAATGCCAACAGACTCTCCCTTCTACTGAAAGCCTTCACCTAAGGTGGTATTCACTGATCTTTATAACTTCCGTGGGCCCTGACTATGTACTTTGCTTGGGGCTGAGAACACACGGGGATATGGTTTAAGGTCCTAAACAAGCCACTGCCAAGTTGCTCTTCCCAGAAATTGAAGACAGCAGGTGTTCTGACCCTTATTCTTATTTCTGCCAGCACCAAAATTACAAATGGCTTATAAGTAGAATCCAATTGCATTTTATCTCTGCCTTTATTTGAGATGCAAAAGGACCTACATCTTTTTAGGAGAAAAAAAATGATAAAGAATAATTTCTAAACAAAGGGATTCTCAGTAAAGAAATTGCAGTTGTTATTTATTTTCTCCCGTCATGCAAATACATACCCTATCTCTGGCAAGGAGCATATAGACCTTGATATATGTGGCTAGGATAATAGACAATACCCAAATTTCATATGTCACATCTGCTTCCTACCAAAAAAATTGTGACCTGATAGTGTTAGTGTTAAATTTCAAATCCCACTTATAGAATTTTATCTAAGGGTCTTCCTCAATGTGCTTCAGGCAAATGGAATTCAACTGTAAACATAAGACCTCAAAAATGTTCAAAATGTTCAAAGGAAGGCCACAGGAGGCAATGTTGACACTGTCTATAAATCAATTGCAAGATTTGCGAGATTCAGAAGATGAGGTTTCTTATTGAATTTTTCTAAGGGATACTATACAAGCATAGAGCATTGGGTCTGGGTCCTTGTTCACTTTTTAAGTGCATATGTGTGAACATTTCTGTTGAGTGTGTACCTAGGAGTGAGAGGTGCATTACAGAGCTTGCGTGTACATGTTGTGCTCAATGGTGTTACAGCATGCCAGTACCAACATACCTCCTGCCAGGAACATAGACCTTCCATCACTCTATGTCCTCATGTACTCTTGGTATTTTTGTATTTATTAATACAATAGTCAAGAAAACCATTACCATTCGTGGTTCATAGAATTGTAACATGGTCCCAAATCTCAGCCCTGGTGGTCTGGCTGCATTGCATGGTCAAAAGTATTTGATGGATATAATTAAAGTTATTATTCACTTGATTAAAATGACTAAGACACCAAACTAATCAACTCTTTAAAAGCAGAGAGTTTTCTCTAGGTGATGGTACAAAGGGAATTCAAGGAAATGTAAAACATAAGGGCTCAACATAAGAGAGAGATTCCATTGTGGGCTCTGAAGATGGAGACGTCAGTGGGGAGAGGAGAACAGGGAAACAGGCACCTCAGTGGTAAACTGCAAGGAGTTGAATCAACGATCTCGTTGAGCCTGGAATCGGATTCATCCCCAGAGACATCAGGTAAGAAAGAGCTCAGCCTGACTAATATCTTGGTTATGGCTCTGTGTTTCCCTTAGCAGAAAAACCATTTGAACTGCTGAGCTTTTGACTCATGGAACTACAAACTAAAAAATGGGTGTTAAGTTGATAAGCTCAGGGCAATTTGCTATGCACAGATAAAAAATAAATACACAGTCTATGACTAATCAGGTAGTCCAGGACCCATCTAAACTAGCCAACTTCTACTCAACTCCAGATGACTATTGTCATAAGAATGTGGGCTTATCATTCCAGCATGTCCTAACTTGTTGAGATGCTGGAAATGGGTAGTTTCAGATTGGATTTTCTAACTTTTTAAAATTGCCGAATAATTAAATTTCAGAAAATTGAATTTATTTAATTTTCAGGAAAATCAGAAAAGTTAACTAGTGAAAATCAGAAAGTAAACCACTTGGAAGGCCAAATAAATCGCATTTGATGGCAGCCAGTTTGAAATTCTGGCCTAGATCATTATTACAGTCCTTTCAATTGCAATGGTTCATGGGTCTACTGAATAAATGCTATAAAGCCTTTTGCTGTTTGCTTTGAACAATGAATGTTAGTAATGTTGTAATTCTATAAATTACTTCTAACTTTTCTTATAGGTGAAAGATATGATAATTAATGCATTATTTTTTTTACCATTCAATGAGATTTCTTCCTGTGCAGAGGATTACAGGAATTGAAGTTTGCATTGAAAATTAGCTATGGTAAATTAGCACTGGACAAATAATTTTAAGATAAGAAATATTTGCTTTGATCTATTTACCTTTTTATTTTAATAGAAACATGAAAATATTGCAGGTCAAAAAACTGTTTTTCTTCCCATCCACAGAGGTCATCATTAAGACTTTGACCCTAGGTAGGACCTTGGATATGTTTCTTAATCTCTTTGTCTAAATTTCTTTATTTCTAAAGTGAGATCATAGTAATAAGCAATTAATAGAGTTTTGGTAAAGATGATATGAGTCAGTGCAACTGTGGTACTAGAACAGAATGTTCAACAGATGTTAGTGATTTGCAAGCAGGCAGGGGGCTTCTGAAGCAAAAAGGAGCTTCATGGAGAGGAATATTCAGTAGCCCAGTGTTTCCATGTTGCCTTGCATTCCTTTTTATCAACCACATTCCAGGTCTCTTATCTGCTTTAGTCAACTTGACTTTATCATCTGACTGCTTAGTGTTTTCTAAGCTGACATACATTGTTTTATTTAGATCCCATAATCTAGAATAGCAAGAGTCCTAATTCCCTTTATCTGCCCACCTTAGAAGAAAACTAATAGATAACTTTCCCACAATACTTCCCCAGACCCTGCTGGAGAAACTTAACTTCTTATCTCCACAGCAGGTGTTTAAACTTCAGGTAAGTGCATATGACTGATGGTATCTTCACTTATTGATCTATGTCATTTTTTGATGATGAAATTCTTACAAACAGGAAATATATTTTAGTTGTCTCCCTACAGAGTGTGATGACTTCTACATGTTAGGAACTCCATAAATATTAATTAAATTGAATTTAAAATTTAAGAGTAGCTGAAACAATGCTTCAAAAACGAATAGAAAATACGGAGACAAGGTACGATATTTCACGCCTGTAATCCTAGCACTCTGGGAGGATAAGACAAGAGGATCACTTGAGCTCAGGAGTTTTAGACTAACCTGAGCTAGAGTGAGACTCCATCTCTACTAATGATAGAATTATCTGGGTATTGGGACACCATGGGATTTTAGCCTGGGACAACAGAGTGAGACTCTGTCTGAAGGAAAGAAAAGGAAGGAAGGAAGGAAGGAAGGAAGGAAGGAAGGAAGGAAGGAAGGAAGGAAGGAAGGAAGGAAGGAGGGAG
>CAUYRH010166578.1:0-39106 GCA_963574655.1 Perodicticus potto | reverse complement strand
CTCCGCTTCCCAAGTAGCTGGGACTATAGAAGCCGCCACAATGCCCGGCCATTTTTTGGTTGCAGCCGTCATTGTTGTTTGGTGGGCCCGGGCTGGATTTGAACCCACCAGCTCAGGTGTACGTGGCTGGCGCCTTAGCCCGTTGAGCCACAGGCGCCGAGCCAACAAGTATCCTTATATAAACACACAGAGCGACACACAGAAAGGAGAAGGCCATGTGGAGATGGAGGCGGAGATGGGTGCTGTGCAGCCGTAAGTCAAGGAACACTTGGAGCCACCAGCAGCTGGAGGAAACAGGAAGGACTCTCCCCAAGAGTCTTCAGAGGGAGAGTGGCCCTTGGTTTAGGACTTCGTGCTCCAGAACTGAGAGAATGAATTTCTGATTTTTTTTTTTTTTTTTAGAGACAGAGTCTCACTTTTTCACCCTCGGTAGAGTGCTGTGACATCATAGCTCACAGCAACCTCCAGCTCTTGGGTTTAGGTGATTCTCTTGCCTCAGCCTCCCGAGTAGCTGGGATTACAGGCGCCCGCCACTACGCTCGGCTACTTTTTTGTTCCAGTTCGCCCAGAGCCAGGTTTGAACCCAGCACCCTCCATATATGGGGCCGGCATCCTACTCACTGAGCCACAGGTGCCGCCCTGAATTTCTGATTTTGAGTCACCAAGTTTGTGATAATTTGTTATGTCAGCCTTAAATAGATTTCTGTACTAGGAATGGGTTGCTGCTGTAACTAATACTTGAAAATGAGGAGGTGGTTTTGGAATTGGATAATAGGTAGAAGCTGGAAGAATCTGGAGACGTGTAATAGAAAAAGTCCAATTGCCTTGAACAGACTGTTTGTAAAAATATAGATTTTAAAGATGCTGATATTAAGGGCTCAGAAAGAAGTTTAGGAGCATGGAAGAGAAAACTTCTATCATCTTAGAATATAGATACAGTTATGAACACAATGCTGGTAGAAATGTGAATGTCTGAGGCATTTCTGGTGATTGCTCAAAATGAAATGAAGAACATGTTAGAGGCAATCCCTGGGTTATGAACAAGGTAAGTTCTGTAGGTTTGTTCTTAAATTGAATTTGTAAGTAAGTTGGAACAGGTACATTTACCTATTACCTAAACAGCCCTCATTTGTAAGTGTGAGTTGTATGTAACTCAGATGTTTGTAACTTGGGGACTCCCTGTATTGGAAACTAGAGGAAAGGAGATCCTTGTTGTATAGTAGCAAAAAATGTGGTTGCAATTGTGTTCTACTATTGTGCAGAAAGCAGAACTTATAAGCAATAAACTTAGATATTTAATGAGAATTCCAAAGTTCGAGGATGTGGCCTGATTTTTACCTGTGGCTTATAATAAAATGTGAGATGAAAGAAATAAATTGAGGAAAGGACTGTTAAGCAAAAAGGAACCAGCACTTGTGACTTTGAGAGTTTCTTGGCCTGTCTGGATTGCAAAGGATGCTGAAATGAGAAAATTCATTGTTAGAAAAACATGCTCTGGAGAGAGGTCCAAGGATGTGCCTAGGCAACCTTTTTCTGAAGCAGGTAGGTGTGTGACACATAGATCTGATCAAGCATTTCAACAGACGCCAGGGATAAAATACAGGTGGACTTAACCAGGAACATCTGTGAAGGAGACTCTTTTTTAATGGCATGGACCCCTATGGCATGCATGGGTGACCCACAAGGGTTTTGAAAATGGTCTATCAGCAGAAACACTGCCAGCTTGGACTGCAAAGATGGACACAAAGCAAGATGAGAGAGCGCTGTCAGCTTTCCAAAATTCTGCAGGCAGGAACTGGCCTGATAAAGCTTCTGAGGGCGGATAATTGAGCCAAAGAGAATTATTCTCAGGCCTGGGAACCTAATGGAATTTGCCTGCTGAATTTTGGGCTTGCTTGGGATGAGTAACCCATTTACTCCTCCAATTTTTCCCCTTTTGGAATGAAAATGTCTATTTTTATTTTATTTTATTTTATTTTATTTTTTGAGACAGAGCCTCAAGCTGTCGCCCTGGGTAGAGTGCTGTGGCATCACAGCTCACAGCAACCTCTGACTCCTGGGCTCAAGTGAGTCTCCTGCCTCCACCTCCCAAGTAGCTGGGACTATAGGCACCTGCCACAGTGCCTAGCTATTTTTTGGTTGCAGCCGTCATTGTTGTTTGGCGGGCCCAGATTCAACCCCGCCAGCTCAGGTGTATGTGGCTGGCGCCTTAGCTGATTGAGCCACAGGTGCCGAGCCGGAAATGTCTATTTTTTGCCTGTTCTACCACAGTATTTTTGAAACAAGATAACTTGTTTTCTAGTTTCACATGTCCATAGGTGGAGAGGGATTTTGCCTCAGGATGGAGTGTACTGAGATCCTTACCACACCTGATTTAGAGATTTTTCTTTTTCTTTTTTTTTTTTGAGATGATGATCTTTAGATGAAATTTTGGATTTGGAGTTGATGCTGTAATAGATTGAGACTTTTTGGAGCGGGGTGAATATATTTAACTCATGAATTTGGGGGCACCAGGAAGTAGACTACAGTGGCCCCCCAAAAGATATATCCATGCCATGGTCCCCACAACCTATGAACGTAACCTTATTTGAGAAAAGAGTTCTTGCCTCTAAGGATGTCTAAATGGGATCATCCTGGATTGTCCAGGTGAACCCTAAATCCAATGACAAGTATCATTGTAAAAAACATCACCGGAGAGACAGGTGGAGAGGAGGAAGCTATGTGAAGACAGAGCCCCGGCATACCTCCAGTCACCAGGAGCTGGAAGAGCCCAGAATTCTCTCTCAGAGCCTTTGGAAAGTATTTGATTCTGGACTTCCGGCCTCCAGAATTGTGGGAGAATGATTTTTTTTTTTTTCTTTTTGCTTAAGCCACAGAGTTTGTGGCAATTGGTTATGGCAGCCCTAGGAGACTAATACGGGAAGAAAATAATGTGGAAATCTGGAGAAGAATGTTCCAGGAAAAGGGCTCTGAAGACAAAGGCCCCAAGGCAGGGATTATGCTTGGTGGGTTATGGAAGAGCAAGGAGCCAGAGCATCTGGAGCAGGTTGAAGGGGACCAGATTATGTGAGATCAAGTCCAGCCTTGTTGGCTTTGACCCTGAGCGAGGGGGAGCCACAGAGGGTTCTCTAGGAGGAGTGACATGATTGGACTTAAATAAACAAAGGAATAAATGAATGCAGAGCAGCCACCATATCACATCTCAGCTATGTCCCTCTCCGTCCATCCTGCTAAGCCTTGGGCGATTAGAGGGCAGGAACTATGCCTTACACTTTTCTTTTTGCATCCCTAGGGTCCAACACTAATAATCAAAGACCCTCTATGAATCAATAAGAAAAATACCCCAAAAAAAGGTAAAAGAAAAAGAAATCCAAGTGTCTAATAAACATGAAAAGAGGCTGGCTCAATTGCATTCCTAGAGAAATTGCATTCCAAGAGAAATGAAAACATGTGTTCACAAAAAGTCCTGTATGTGAGTGTTCATAGCAGCTTTAATATTAATAAGTAAAAACTTAAGCAGACCAGGTGTCCATCAACAAGAGAATGAATAAACAATTTGTCTATCCATACCATGAAATACTGTCCCCACGGTTCAACAATACAAAATAGTTAACTATTGCAATGAATTGATAGATCTCACAGACCTAGAAGAGATCTGACAGTTAAGTTCACGAACTCATCCTAGAAAAAGTACTACACACCTCATTGCTGAATATCACTCTATCACTATGGCCGCCTGCCAAGGACTCCCCTTGGGAAGATATGCACCAATATCAGCACCTAGGCCACTCTTCAGAGCAATTTTGGAACTCTTTTTCTGGAATGGTCATCAGAAATTACCATTCATGTCCTAAACGTCATCAAAATCTCTTCCTTTTAATATTTCCTTTATCTTTCAGTAAAGAATAGTCATTGGGGGGCCAAATCAGGTGAGTAGGGAGGTTGTTCAATACAGCTATTTGTTTACCAGCTAAAAACTCCCTCACAGATAGTGCTGTGTGAGCTGGTGCATCGTCATGATGCAAAAGCCATGAGTTGTTGACCAAGATTTTCAGTTAAGATTTTTCTGTTTCTCTATGTTTACTTGGTCTGCTATGCTTCTCACAGTCAGCTGATGATTTTTATGCACAATTTAATGAATTCTTGCAATGTTTTCATTAGTTCTGCTGGTTACTGACCACCCTGACCTCTCTTCATCAGGGTCATTTTCTCTCCCCTTGGGGAAACATTTAATTCATTTGTACACTGTTGTTTACTTCATGGCATTATCCTCATAAACTTGGACTAACATGTCCCCGATTTCACTCTTGCCAAGTTTAACAATAAATTTACAAACGCTTGTTCATTGCTCTGATTCAAGCTCCAAGATTCTTGTGACAGCACACAAAAACAAGCAACAACAATAAAGAACACCATTCAGCAAGACACTGCCACATGTCAACACAAACACAACTGTGAAACGCTCATATACCAAGGTTATAAACCCCTACCAAGTTGTTCATACGGTGCTGCCAGTGTAAGCGCATGGTGGCAAGTTTTCAAGCTTAATTGTCAGACCTTGTAATGTTGAATGAAAGAAGCCAGATACAAACATTATGATCCCATTTGTAAGAAGTTCCAGAATAGGGCACCGCCTGTGGCTCAGTGAGTAGGACGCTGGCCCCATATACCAAGGGTGGCAGTTTCGAACCCAGCCCCGGACAAACTGCTACCAAAAAAAAAAAAAAAAAAAAAAAAAAACAGAAGAAGAAGTTCCGGAATAGACAAAATTAATCTCTGACAAAAATATAGGAACAGCGATTGCCTCTGGGAAGTGAGGAGGGCAGAGCATGACGGCAGGAGTGAGTTCTATTGACCTCATACTGAATTTCATGATAGGGAACTGGGTAACCTAGGTGTACACATTTATCATAACTAATCCAATTATACACTTAAGATTGTTACATTACCATGTGAGAATTTTACCAGGGCTCAGAGTGGGAAGAATAACTATAAACACATGTTGAACTTTTGTTATCAAGATACATGTTCAGCCTGGGCGCAGTGGCTCACACTTGTAATTGTAGCACTCTGGGAGGCTGAAGTGAGTGGATTGCTTGAGCTCAGGAGTTCAACACCAGCCTGAGCAAGAGTGAGGCCCTGTCTCTGCTAACATAATAGTGAAATGAGCTAAGCATTGTGGCGGGCACCTGTAGTTCCAGCTACTCGGGAGGCTGAGGCAAGAAGATCGCTTGAGCCTAGGAGTTTGAGGTTGCTGTGAGCTATTACGACATCAAGGCACTCTAGCCTGGGGCAATAGAGTGAGACTCTGTCTCAAAAAAATAAATAAACAAAAAGGATGCATCCTTAAGTGTTTAGGAGTGGAGTGTGCTGATGCCTGTAACTTATTTAGAAGTATTTAGATAGATAATGCGCTCACCAAGTCTAGTAAAATGTTAATTGCAGAGTCCACATGGTAGGTAAGTAGGTGTTCATTGGAAAATTCTATTTTTCTCTATATTATGTTAATAAAAATGTTGGAAAATGTTAATAAAAAAATGTTGGAAGAAAGAAGAGACTCAATGACCAGATACATGAATTATGGTGAGACTCTATCTTCCATACACTGGATTGCCAAAAAGAAAAAAGAAAAAAAAAAAAGAGGGCATTGCCTGTGGCTCAACAGAGTAGGGCGCTGGTCTAATATGCCGGAGGTGGTGAGCTCAAACCCAGCCCCCCCCAAAAAACTGCAAAAAAAAAAAAAAAAAAGAGCACAAAAAAAGAGAAAGAAAAAAGGAAAGAAAGAAAAAGAGGAGTGACACCTTGTATGCCAGGGTGTGGAGACTGTCCCACACCTTAGGTGAACGGGACTGTAGTGACGGCCCTGTGCAGAGCTGTTGCTGCTCTTGCCCTGTGGGCTTCCTGCCTGTCTCCTCTTGCACTGAGCCCCTTATCCTTTACATATAACATATACAATGTTGTATCCTGATTTTCCATCAGGGTTGGAGGATCAGCATTCTTCCACTGAAACAGCTCTTTGTAAACATTCTTGGTAAAAGAAAACAGGTACTGTGAGATTTGGGTGGCATTTTTTAAATTATGGTTACAGAATTTACTATAGAAAACTACAGAAAAACACAAAGAAGAAAATAAAATTCCCTTGCACCCCTTCTGTTTCTCCTCCTTCCTGCCCTGTGCATGCACATGTTTTTCTTTGTTTGTTTTTTGTTTTGGGGATTTTTTTTGAGACAGAGTCTCCCTCTGTTGCCCTGGGTAGAGTCCTGTGGCATCACCATAGCTCATAACAACATTAAACTCTTGGGCTCAAGCAATCCTCATGCCTCAGCCTCCCAAATAGCTGGGATTACAGGGGCCCCGCCACCACACCCAGCTAATTTTTCTATTTTTAGTAGAGATGGGGTTTCACTCTTGCTCAGGCTGGTCTTAAACTTCACCTACATTGGCCTCCCAGAGTGCTAGCATTACAGATGTGAGCCACAGAGCCCGGTCTAATTTTTAAATTTTTTTATCAAGAGTCTCACTCTTGCTCAGGCTGGTCTTGAACTCTTGGAGTCAAGGTATCCCTCTCCACCTCAGCTTCCTAGAGTGCCAGGATTACAGACTTGAACCACTGTGTCTGGCTGAATGTTTCTTTTCTTTCTTTTTTTTTTTTTTTGAGACAGAGTTTCACTATTTTGCTCTCAGTAGAGTGCTATCGTGTCACAGCTCACAGCAACCTCAAACTCTTGCCTTAGCCTCCCAAGTAGCTGGGAGTACAGGCCCACCACAATGCCCAGCTATTTTTTGTTATTGGTTTGGCCAGATTTTTATGTTTGAATTTATTCTTAACAACATTGGGATCCTAAAGGATATTATGTTTTGTTACTTGCTTTTCTTATTTAATAAAATTCTTCTGGAATATGGATTTTTGTGGGGGTCTTTTTGGGGGGGGGTTATTTTTTTTTTTTGCCATTTTTGGCTGGGGCTGGATTTGAACCCACCACCTCGGGTATATGGGGCCAGCGTCCTACTCCTTGGGATATGGTTTTTTGGTCTGCCTGAATCTCTAATGAAGGACATTATGTCTCCACTTTGGGGTCCAGGTAGGGTTAGCATGGTTCTCGTTATGCTCCTTGGGTAGCCCTGGGTGGGAACAGGCCCAGGGTGGGGACAGGCCTACAGAGCCTAGAGGAATGTCAGCTCCTAGGGCTGGCAGAAATACCCACTGATCCTGAAGAAGGGTCACCCTATTCCCTGGCCCTAGTTTTACTGCTCCTGCAGCCACCACCACCTCCCTCCCCATTGCCTGGTGCCAGGGCTCAACTTGGAGCCAGGCTCACAATCACTCTTCCCTCGGTGATCCACTGTCCTGGCCTGGCCTGGCTGGCCTGAGCTGCCCTTGCAGGGCTGGGTGCAGGGAGGCTGGGCCCTGAGTCTTCTGAGGCTGTGGGAAGAGCAGCTGTCTGGGACCGGCAGTCAGGGAGTCTTGCTCCAGCAAGGCTTTTGGCCCAAGAAGCAGCCCCTATCCAACTCGGCCTGGAGGAAACCCCTGCACATCAGGCCTCATTGTGTTTCAGGATTTCCCGTTTCCTGACCGCCTAACCTATTTATGGGCCACAGTGGCTACTTCCCCAGAGAGGCCCCTACTGTACTTGGGCCCTCTCTTTGGAGGCCTCTGGATTTAGCCCATGTATCACAAGTCCAGCCTAGGTTTGGCCCAGGGCAGGGACAGTAAATGAGTGTCACCTCACGTGTCAATTTCAGTAGATTGATAGACCCTGCCAGGATGTAAGGTTGAAGATTCTGAGGCTCTGTCCAGCTCAACAAAAAGAGTACAAGAGGCCAGCAGCCATGATTGCATTGTGTGCAGAAGGCGTGGCAGAGTGGTGTGAATTCACAGGCCTGGGCTTACAGTAGGCAGCTCCACTCAACTTTTATGTCCTGCTCTCTTCAGGAACCTGCTCTGCCCGATCCTGCCTCAGGGCCTTTGCTCATGCTGTGAAAGGTTTATCAAAGGCAGCAGACACAGTTCTACTGAGCAAGTTTAACTCAGCCCTCAAGACTCCAATTCAAATGTCAGCTCTTCTGGGAGGTTTTCCTGGTCCCTGAGATTGGGCTATACCTGCACCCAGCCCTGATATTGAGACCACCGTTTGTGGGCATCTTAGGTCAAGCTCCCCAGAAAGAAAGTGTCACATGGGAATTCTGCTACAAGTGATTTGTTGAGAATCTCAGGAAATCTGTCAGAAAGTGAGAGAAACAGGATGGGACAGAGCTGAACAAAGATGTGGGACTCTAGAGTGCCAGAAGTTTGGAATCCAGAGTCAAGGGGATAGGATGGGGCCACGCTACCCCACGGGTCCAGTCATTACTCATAACCTCCCAGGAGGTCCAGGTGAGTCAAGGACAGTCCACTGGAGAGGTGTGACCTGAGCTGGAGCTGCTGAGGGAAGGGAGTGCCAGCCTAGAGGGTCCACGCTCCACCAAGAATAAGCTCCCCAGGGCACTCACAGTGTCCCAGAACTCACACTGGCACCAGGGGACATGTAATTAGTGTCTAACGGACTAAGTTACGTCCAGGGAGGGCAGCAGCTTCAGGACTGGTATTAGCTCACTCTGCGACTAGGGGACCACCACCCCTTCCCTCCCTCCCCAGCAGGCCTGGTGCCATCTCTCCTTGTGGTTATGTCACAGCCTCCCTCTTCTCACTTATGTTGGCCAGCCTGGCGGGGTGTCAAGTAGCCCTATGGAAAGTCCCCACATCTCCAGGCAGATGTTCTGGACCTCTCTGTGGCCCCACCCAAGCCCCACTCCCCTCCCTGCCTTGGACGTCATCCTACACAAGTCACCTCTCGGCTGGCATGCAGCTCTCCTGACTCCTCCTTCTCCTGGAAGCCTCCTCAGATTGGCCCAGCCAAGGGGCCGCTCAGCTCTGGTCCCCACCCTAATGACAGATTTAGGGTTTACATGATAGATGATGGTTTATGCAGGAGCCTCAATATTAGAAGCTTCAAAATAGTCTTTCTAAAAGGAGGCTTTTTGGGTCACCCATTTTCACAACTACGCTCCACAAAAGACAGATCTGCTGTGACAGTGCAAGGCGGTGACGCTTGCCCCCCTGGGTCATGGTGGCCGTGCTGACTCAGGAGGCCTGTGTCAGGTGGCAGCAGCAATGTCCCAATAGCCCTCTGATACCCTCAGTGTGGTGCCGAGAGGTTGTTACGGGCTTGGATGGCAAGCACTGTTGAGAGGCCGCCTGTCCCCAGGGAAGTTTATAATACTGGTCAAAACGTTGCTTTTTGATAGTCACTGTGCTCGTTTGAAGTCAAGGTCTGTAAAATTCAGAAATAAGGTTCATCATGAGGAATAAAGGAGAATAAAATGAGAACAGATCTATTCTTCATGAGCCCATTTAACCCTGATGCCTGGATAGATGGACGAGTGAACCGGGGTGAGTGGATTAATGGGGAGATGGACAGGTGATTGGGTGGATGTGAATGAATGGATAAGTGTCTATTCCACAAATGAAGAGTCTGAGGTTCCAAGAGATAGTGGCACTTGCCCGAAGTCACAAGTATGTGGCAGAATCAGAATTCCAATTTGGCCTTATTAATTCCAGAGCTGAAGTGAGTTAATAGACTGAATCAATTAGTTCAGGTCCTTTCTTACCTTTATGACACTCTGGTCCCGCAATATATCCTAACTTATGGGGTGTGTTGGCTGGAGAGAGGAGGAGAAAAGTCCTCTGGGAAGGGAGCGATGCGGTGGATGGGACTGAGGGAAGAGGTGATTGATACTGGGGAGGGGGCCACCGTTCTTGCCACCTCCTGCCCCCTGCTGGTGGTGCTGGGTAGTCTCCAGCCTGCCTGACCAATGGGCTGGTTTCAGAGGCTGGGGTCTTCCAGCCATAAGCTTTATCCTGGAGGATGGGGGCAGAGTGCAGAGGTGGGGCTGGGGGAGGCCTACGTCTCCCTGACCAGCCTGCAGGAGGAAAGACCCACACCCACGAATGGGAGATGGGCAGGGGATGGGTGTGTCCAGAAGTCAAAGCACACTCAGCTGAGCCCCTTACCCCCTGACATTCGAGAAGGGTGGTGAAATTGTGGGGTGGTTTGGGAGGTGGTGGGGCAATGCAGACAGAAGAAGGGAGCATGTCTGTGCCCGTAGCCCTTCCAGGAACCACGTACCTTGGAGAAAGGAAGAGAGAACAGGCCAACCACCAGGCAGGAGGCTGGAACCCCAGCACTGCCCAGTTGTGCTTTGCGATCTTAAGCACAGGGTCTCGGGCCTCAGGCACCCCAGGTAAATGTGGGGGAGTTGGACCAGGTGGCCTGCGGGAACTCTTTGAGCTGAGACGAGCTGCAGAGCATCCCTGAGTCAGGGAAACACCTCAGTTCCTACAGGCAGCAGCGTGAGGGGCAGCTCCCCAGGGGGCAGGAACTGAACTTCAGAGCCATGGAGGGCAGGAGAGGTGGCTGGCTCCCTCTCGTCCCAGTGGGCCTCAGTGTGACCTGAAGCAGAAGCACAGAGTTGGGGAGATGTCCCCATGCTATGTCAGTAACTCTGAAATCAGGTCAACTCAATTCTGGTCTCAGGTCACCACTTCACATCCTTAAGCATCCATGTGGGATGTGTGGACAGTGACAGCACCTGTCTCAAGGCACAAGAACATCTAGTAGCCAGAGGGCTCCAGGACATGTTCCTGCCCTTCACCTTGGCTTCCCTGTGACACATCAGCCCTAGGGAAGCAGGGAAAGTGCCACTCCCATATTCAGAAGACGAAACTGAGGCTCCAGGTATCACACCAGGCTTGTTTCTTCCCCTGATGCCCCCCAGATGACAATGGCTGGGCTTTCCCCATGTTCTCACCGGCACCTAGGCGTGTGTACACACATATACACACTTGGTGACGCTCTCTCACACACTTTCTCACACAATCACAGTCATGCACACTCCCACGCCCTGCCCCGCCTGCACCCTGGGTCCTAAAGGGTGGGAGCTGGGGGCAGAGCAGGGTTTTTCCAGCTGGGCTCCCTCTGCCAGAAAGTGAGGGAAGAAGAAATGGAGGCGGTGGAGGGAGGGGAAGAACCAGGAATGGGGAGGCGGCACTGGCTGCCCACTCCATGGGAGGATCAGTTTTTCCCTGGAAACACCCAGCAGCTCCTGCCCCCCATCCCTCTGCTCTGCCCCCACCCCCGGCTGCCTTTCCTGCGTTTCCTGGAACAAAGGGGGGTGGGGAGGAGGAGGAGGCCCAAGGTCCACCTGGACGTGGGCACAGGGTGACTTCTCCAGCCAGGCTTGGGCCACAGACCCCCCACCCAGCCCTGCCATCCAACCCAAGCCACAAACCACAGTTCTGCCTTACAGAGGGAAACTGAGGCAGAGAGTAGTTCCATACTGGGTGCTCTCAACCCAGAGAACCACAGTGTAGCTCTCGCCCTGGGAGAGGTCATGGTGAGCAATCCCCTGCCTGGGGAAGGCCAGGGCTTCTAAGTGGGGGTCCTTCCCTCGTGGGCCTGCTCAGCTTGGGTCCAGCCAGACCCTCTTGCTGAGGCTTACCCCCCATTCCGTTCTCTGGGAGGTGGGAAACTGACCAGCACCAGCCTTGCCTCGCCCGGCCCTGGCCCATGAAGCCCGACAGACACGGGCGGAGGGCTCTGTGTGACATCCTCTCCCCTCTGGTCTCTCTGTCCCGTTTCCTCTGGTCTCTCCTCTTTTTCTCTCTCCCTTTCTCTTTCCTCTCCTCCCTCACCCTTTCTTCCTCTCTCCCCAGGAGCCCTGGCACTCCCAGCCTCATGTCCAGCTGTTCTGCGGGCTCCTGCCCAGCTTGCCCCCCAGCTCCTCAGATGGCCTCAGCCACCCTGCTCTTCCCCTAGGGTTCCCAGCCTTGCTTTGCCCAAGTCAGAGCCGAGGGTGTGTCCTGAGCTGGTGCAGTTACTCAGGGTTACAGCCTTGGGGCTGTCCCTGTCCAGGCCCATCCACGTCCTCTTCCCCAGGTCCCCTCTGGTCTTGTTCGTGGTGGCCTGGCCCTTGGCCCAGCTCATCCCCTCCTCCCACAACCTCCCCTGCAGGCCCCTGGGGAGAGGGCCCACTGCTTCCAGATGAAGCCCCAGCCTGGGCCCCGGCTTGGGCCCCGGCTTGCTGGCCATTCCCCTCCTGCCCCCACAGCCAGCAGGAGGGGATCCTCCCAGGCCCCTGCAGATGCCCCACAGCCCTGTCTCGTGTCTCCCTCACCACGCTCACACTCACACCCAGGCAACTCAGCCTCCTTCCTGTCACTGTTGGACCAGGAGGCCCCTGCCCAGCATTTGTGTGGCCCTCTCTGGGCTAAGGCGGGTCCCTGTCCAACACGGAATGTCACAGCTGCAGTGTGAGGGACCTGAGGGGTGAGAATCCAGGCGGATGACTCAGGAGGGATTCCTCACAGAGCAGAGAGAGGCTGGTGGTGTGGAACCCAGGAGAGCAGAGCAGCGCGGTCTCTGCAGTGAGAAGTGGGTGAGCCAGGCCTCCACTCCCAGACCCACTGCAGTCAAGCTCTTTGCTGGAGGGTGGCTGACTGTAAATTCCCACCACTGTCTGGCCTGGCCCCCAAGAACCTCCCTGCACTGGGCCCTCCCCTGGCTGGTCGTGAGAGCTGGTGTGGCAGAAGAGAAAGGGTCTTTATGCCCACAGGCAGAAGGGCACCACATCCCGTCCCAGTCCCCCCACAATGCCCTCTGGTGAAAGGCCCCTTTGTGGTGCTCCTGAGACTGGCCAGGGCAGACAGAGCCCTCCCCAAGTAGGAGGTGGTGGCTGCCAGCTTGGGGCTCTGTCCGGGTGGGGTCACAGGTCATAATGGGGGGGCCTCTGGGTCCAAGGACCTGCGGCAGAGGCTATCTAATGGCAGGAAATGAAAAAGGACGCACTGGGATCACAGCGTGTGGGAGTGGGGTTGGGCTTGCTGTGTCCTGTCCCCACAAAGGCACTGGTCTCTCACAGCCACTGCGGAACAACTCCCTCATAGAGGGGTCACAGAGGAGGGGACACCCCTCACGCCTGACCTTACTCTCACATACTCCGTTTTCGCTGTTTCCTAGGTCACTTAGCACCTGCACACCCCAGGGACTTTGCATATGCTGTTCCTTCCTCCTAGAATGCTCTTCCTGAGACATTTTGAGTGGCTCAGACCACTCCCCGTACAACCCCTATCCTGCCCCGCCCCTTTACTCCCTTATCACCTTCTGCCCTACCAGGTACGTGATCGCATCCGTGTATTTGTCAGCCTCCCCATCTAGAATGCAAGTTCAACGTGGGAACCTCACATTCATTTATTTCAAGTTCCCAAGCCTGACATCTAGTAGGCGCCCAATGTATTTGTTTGGATAAATGAATAGATCATTTCATTTAATTGATCCTTTCCCCCACCTTGACAGGGAGACACAATGGCTCCATTTACAGATGAAGGAATGGAGGGTTGTCACTTAAGTTACACAGTGAGAGGTAGAATTGGCTCCCAGAACACGCCTGTCACCAATGTGCCTCTTACTTCCCTGGTGACAGCCATCCCCACACATCACACCCCCTGCCTGGAGGGCTCCAGGGAGAGCGGGGCAGATGTTCCTGAGGCCTTCAGAGGCAGCTCTGGATTTCAGTACCACCTGATCTCTCCCTTTCGGGTTGGAAGGATCTTAATCCCCGCTCCTCCAGCAGAGCCCAGACAGCAACACCCACCCCTGGGAGAATGGGAGCAGCTATATCACCCCCAGATTTTGCCCTGCAGGTCTGACGCTGTCCAGTTGTGTGCTCTCAGCCCGGCTCCTGCTCTCTCTGCAGCCTTAACACCCATCTGTAAAACAGGGGCTCTCCTCTGCCAGCAGGTGCTTCTGTGAGGGGGTGAGAATGGGCAGGAACAGCAGAGCTGCAGGTGTAAACATGACCCTGACCCCTCTGCCAAGGGGTAATTGGCAGGAAGCGAGGGGTGAAAAGGATGCTGGAGAAGAGCTCCTAACCCCACCTCTGGCCCCAGCTGGAGGAAAAGGCTGAGCAGGAGCTGCCGAGGCCTGGGTGTCAGCCTCGCCTGAGAAGCCAGGCAGGGGGTGGAGGAGTGGGAGGGGCTCCCAGGGAATAGCAAAACCAGTCAGGCCAGGAACCCTGTGGAATCTGTCTCTTCCAAGCCTCTGGAAGCAGCTAGAACAATGCCAGCAGCCCCCTGCTGGACTGCTCTGATCCCTGGAAAACGAGTGTCCTTCAAAGGCCACACTTGGTGTCCATTTTGGGGCTGCCTACCCCATCCTAGGACTGCCTGTCACCATCCTTCTGCCCCAGCCCACAGTGCCCCAAGGGCCCCTCTGAGACAAAGACAAAGCCCGGGAGAGCAGCCAGAAGCCCCTTTGCATGAGGGGAAACTGACCCAGGGAGCCGCGGTGAGCCCAGGGTCACACAGCCCGCTGTGTGGAAGAGCTGCAGATGGGGCTGACGCCTGGCTCTGGGCTCTGCTCTGCAGACAAGTCACTTGAGTGCAGCTGTCCTCTCTGGCACAGGCAGGCTCTGATCCGGCAAGGGGACCCCATCCAGTGTCACCTCTTGCTCCATCTCTCACCACCTCCACCCCCCAGCCCCTGCCCCAGCCACACGGACCTTCCTGCTTCCCTCAAACTGGCTGGGCTCTCCAACCTGCAGGCCTTTCCCTCACTCCTCCTTTTGCCTGGGAACGCATTCCCCTCCCCCTGTCCACCCTGGAAAGGCGGGTTATGAGCTCCTCTTTGGACTTCCACCCACCAAGAAGGCTACTGTGTAGGGGCGGTGGCTCAGCCTCAGCTCCCAGGACCATGGCTGGCCCACAGCAAGGGGCTCGCTCTGCTCAGTGGGGAGCTTGTGAACCCGGGAAGGAGCTCTGCAGGGTACAGGTTCTCTGGTCTCCCCCTCTCCTTCTCTCACTCCCTTCTCCAACCACTCCTGGCAGCAGGGGAAGTGGAAGGGTGCCTGGGAGAGGGCGGGAGCTGCCACTCTCGCTTATATCGTCACTGCCCCCTTGGCAGGACTGACTCAGCCCTCTGTCCATTTCTCACTGCTGCTAACCCTGTCTTCATTTCCCTGCTCAAATTCCAGAGAGAAAAATCTGATGGCTGTGTCCTGGGCACTGACCAGGAGAGGAGTTTTATCATGCAGCCATATGCAGTCAGGGGCCCGGGGCAGGTCCGCAGTCCAGAGAGCCAATGGTTCGCTCATAAATCCATTCATTCAACAAACTCTCTGAGCACCATCCCTGTGCTGGGCACTGTCCTAGGAACTGGGGATACAGTAGGGAAGAAAATTGATGTGGGCCCTGCCCTCTCCAGGTGGACAGTCCAGTGGGTTCCTCTCTTTCCTCCCCACATTTCTAGAAGCCTTATCTTTCTCCCTGGTGAAGATTCCTTCATTTCTCCTCTTCTCCCCACAAAAACCCTCCTGGAACCCCCTACTAGGCAGAGACAGTCGGTGGCCTAGGGGAATGCCAACCACAATGACCCCCTTGAGGACAATGAAACAATGACAGCCCTTGAGTCCTGCCCTGTGCTCAGGTACCCTCATTCTCTGGGTAAACCCCGCCCCCAACACACACACACGCTGGGGTTGGGGGGGTGCAGGCTTGTTCCTGTAAACCGGTAAGGCTCAGTGAGGTTGATGTTACGTCCGGAGGTTGTGA
Organism: Perodicticus potto; assembly: GCA_963574655.1. Taxonomy (NCBI): domain Eukaryota; kingdom Metazoa; phylum Chordata; class Mammalia; order Primates; family Lorisidae; genus Perodicticus; species Perodicticus potto. The sequence continues at coordinate 23,463 of CAUYRH010166578.1, read as the reverse complement.
ACTGCAGGCTGGTAAGCAGCAGAGCCAAGATTCAAGTCCAAGTCATCCTGCCCTAAGGGGAAGGACTTAACCACAGGGCTACCTGGCTTTCCCAGGCCCAGAGGGTCACATCCATTGGCTTACTGTCCTACAGGCCCCACTGTCAGGAAAGGCAGATGCCACCAGATGTGTAAGGTCTCCGCAAAGTCTGACTTTGTGCTGGGCCAGGCCTGCCTGGAAGAGGGGGACAGTCACCCCCTCACCCCAGCCACGCCCTTAGAATAGCAATACTACCCTCCCCAACACCGGCAGCCCCAGTCTCAGTCACAGGGGCCTCCTTTCCTTCTCCACCGTTGCCAGAGGCACAAGGGCCAATGTGGGGAGGTTGTGTCTACTTTACCCAGCTAATCTGGACCAGCTGCAGGATACCATCCCCATTTCCTGTGTCCCCCACCTCTAATCTGTTTCTTCCCTCACTGGCCCCTCTCCTCCACAGCCCCCATTGTGGCCAGCATGGCATCCTGCTCCCGATACCGCTGAGCCTGTCTGCTGGCCCCCACTGCCAGGCCCCAACACGGCCATCTGCGTTGCTCAGTCGGAAGCCAGTGACCAACTCAAAATAACTATTTCCCTTCACTGCAACACAACTGTCTTCCCCAGGGAGGGCAGCAGCTGCAAGGGATTAGGGCTGAAGGATGGAAGGAGAGAACCCCCAGCATGGCCCTGTGTCAGCCGGTGAAGCTGGAGCAGGTGGCTGTGGCACGGCGGTGAGGAGCCTGTCATTGTCCAGAGCTGCCTTGTTCCCTGGAATAAGGTCTCTCCCCCAGGAGCTGGGGAAAGTGGGAGAAGGGAGCCGGGGTGGGTAGCCTCCCCAAACGAGCACTGGGGACTGAGCCGGGGCCGCTGGACGCAAAGGAGCCATGTGTTGTTGGTGCGGTGGGAAGCTGCATGCCCACTCCTGGGCCTTCACTCTGCCCTTCTCTGCACCTGACTGCCCCTCCCTGTGCAGCCTGGTGGCCCCACTGTAGCCACCTAGACTCCCCAGCCAAGCCTCCTCCATCCCACAACTCAAACGCGAAAGTCTCACCTTTCATGGGATCGCACGTCCTCTCTAACCGGATTTCTAGAGGGAGCAGATCCTGGGTGAGTGTAACACTGGGTCCCTTTCCTGGGCACCTTGACAGCTGCTTTCTCCCTCAGGTCACAAGGACTCTTGGGGCCACTTTTTCAGGCCACTTCCCACGAAAACATGAGGAGAGCTATCGATGCTCGCCTCCAACTGGCAGGCAGTGCTCACCTTCCCACCTTCGTCCAGCCTTTTCCTCCTCACCATCCTTCTAGCCTTATGAAAACCTTCCATTTGGCTCTGCTCCTGTGGCTCAATGGGCTAAGGCGCCAGTCACCTACACCTGAGCTGGCAGGTTCGAATCCAGCCTGGGCCCGCCAAACAACAATGACGGCTGCAACCAAAAAATGGCCAGGCGTTGGGGCGGGCGCCTGTAGTACCAGCTACTGGGAGGCGAAGGCAAGAGACTCGCTTCAGCCCAGGAATTGGAGGTTGCTGTGAGCTGTGATGCCACAGCACTCTATCCAGAGTGACAGCTTGAGGCTCTGTCTCAAAAAAAAAAAAAAAAAGAAAAGAAAACCTTCCATTAGGCCAAAGCTGCAGATGCTGGCATGGATATGGAAAGAAAGGAATACTTCTATACTGTCTGTGGGACTGCCAACAAAAACAGCCTCTTTGGAAAGAAGTACGGAGAAGCGTCAAAGAACTCAAAATAGACTTTCCATGGGACCCCGCAATCTCATTACGAGGCGTCTACTCAGAAGAAAAAAAGATTATTTTGTCACAAGGACATTTGCACTAGATTGTTTAGTGCAGCTTGATTTACAGTCTAAATGCCCATCAACCCAGGAAGGGATTAACAAATTGTGGTATATGTATACCATGGAATATTATTCAGCCATAAAAAAGACGGAGATGATACACCTTTTATATTAACCTGGGTGGAGTTGAAGCACATTCTTCTTAGTAAAGTATCACAAGAATGGAGAAGCAAGTATCTGATGCACTCAATGCCAGTGTGAAGCTAGTAGATGATCTAATAGACGCCCACACAAGAGAAAAACTCAGTCCAATTCAAGATGGGGGAAAGGGGGAAAGAGGAGGGGAGACAAGGGTGGGCACAATGTTGGGGTGTATAGTACACCTCTTGGGTGCGGCACACAACTCCAACAGTGACTCGACCTAACAAATGCAAACTTTGTAGCCAGATTGTTTGGACCCTCATATTAATCTGACATTTTAAAAAAGAAAGAAAACCAGGGCAATGCCTGTGGTTCAGTGGGTAGGGTGCTGGCCCCATATACCCATGGTGGCGGGTTCAAACCCGGCCCCCCTTTTTTGTTGTTGCCCCAGCCCCGGCAACAAAAAAATAGCCAGGGGTGGCGCCTGTGGCTCAAGGAGTAGGGCGCCAGCCCCATATATTGGAGGTGGCAGGTTCAAACCTGGCCCCGGCCAAAAACTGCAACAACAACAAAATACATGGGCATTGTGCCAGGTGCCTGTGGTCCCAGCTACTCGGGAGGCTGAGGCAAGAGAATCGCCTAAGCCCAGGAGTTGGAGGTTGCTGTGAGCTGTGACGCCACGGCACTCTACCGAGGGTGATAAAGTGAGACTCTGTCGCTACAAAAAAAAGAAAGGAAGGGAGGGAGGGAGGAAGGAAGAAAACCTTTCATTATGGATATTTTTGTTAAAGCACCTCATATTCTGTAAGGAACAGAGATGAGATATTAATGAATGAATCAATATCACCCGTTTTCTCCTGACTATGCCTTAAGTTATCCTTTCCTCCCTTTGCACAAGGGTACCTGGGGTCTGATGGGGCAGGCGGAAAGAGGACGTGAATTCTTCTGTGACCGGTGTCACTTAGAGTTTGGTAATCAGTTGCTCCTTAAGGAACCACCACAAAACGTCATGGCTTAAAATCATCACTATTTTGTTTGTTTCCAATTCTTGCCTTTAGCCTGAGCTCTCTGGGCAGTCCTCCTGCCGGACCGCTAGTGGCCACAAGGCTGAGCGTCTCTTTCTCATAGTCTTGGGCCTCCCCCTGCTCCTCACACGCTTCTCCCCATTGTCTCCCAACACGATCTTCCCTGTAAGGTAGCCAGACTTGGGATGCGGCTGCTTGGGGCTCCCAATGAGCCAAAAACAGCAGCAACGAGGCCTCCTCAAGGCCTAGACCTGGACCTGGTGCAGAATGTCTCTTCTGCCACATTCTTGTTTGTTTGTTTTTGTTGTTGTTGGGACAGAGTCTTACTTTGTTGCCCTGGGTAGAGTGCCGTGGTGTCACAGCTCACAGCAACCTCAAACTCCTGGGCTCAAGAGATTCTTTTGCCTCAGCCTCCTGAATAGCAGGCGTCTGCCACAACGCCCAGCTATTTTTAGAGATGAGGGTCTTGCTCTGGCTCAGGTTGATTTCAAATTCCTGAGCTCAAGCAATCCACGTGCTTCAGCCTCCCAGTGTGGTAGGGTTACAGGCATGAGCCACTGTGCCCGGCCACTTCTGCCACATTCTGTAGTCAAAGCATCTTTCAGGAACAGCCCCAACTCAAGGGGAGGGGACAACATGAGTCACGAAGACTAAACAATGGCTGTTATTGAGAGGGCCAAGAAATTAACAGACCATCACAATGTACAGGTGAATGTTGGAAACAGTGCGTGAAAAACTGTAACAATGGGAATTTGGGGTGGTGGGAATGTGGGTACTTTGTGCATTTCTATCTTTTTAAAAGTTCTTTTTCTTTTTGTTTTCTACTATATATACCACATCATTCATGCTTTTCAATCTTTACGTTAGAAAAAAACTACAGGAAGGCTGGAAACAGGGGCTGATGCCTGTAATCCCAGCACTCTGGAAGGCTGAGGTGGGAGGATCCCTTGAGTTCAGGTGTTCAAGAGAACCCTGAGGAAGAGGGAGACCCCTGTCTCTACTAAAAAACATAGAAAGAAAAAACCAAGCCAAGTATTGTGGCAGGCACCTGTAGTCCCTGCTACTTGGGAGGCTGAGGCAGGAGGATCACTTGAACCAGGAGTTTGAGGTTGCTATGAGCTATGACACCATAGCACTCTAGCCTGGGGGACAAAGTAAGACTCTCAAAACAAGAAGGAAAAAAGGAGAAAAAATAAGAAGGAGGCTGAGACAGGCACCCAGTTCACCATCAGAGCTATCCCAGGCAGCTGTCACCAGGAGTTAGGTCCTTGCAGGGGCCTATATGGGAGAGGGCTGTGAAGCTGTCCCTTGGCAGAGGGCCTCTCATTCACAACAGGCCTAATCTTCAGACTTGAGCTGTCATATCTGAGTGCGGTCACTCCGAGGGCAAGACCAAAGAATGTGAGGTGCTACACCTGGCATGCAATTCACTTGGCGAGACTTGTGTCCCACCCCTGGGCTTCAACACCTGCAAAATCCTGTGTTTCTTAATGGATCTACTAGGCACTTCCTGCTCAAGGGATGGTCCAAGGACCAGCTGCAGCACGACCTAAGAGCTCATTAGAATTGCAGCAGCTAGAGCCTCACCCAGACCTGCCGAATCAAAATTTGCATTTTAACAACCTCCCTAGGTGATTCACATGCACAGTTAACATTTGAGAAGCCTGCTCAAATCAGCTTAAGGACCCAATTATACTGCACTGAACATTTTTTTCTTTTTGTGGTAATGACAATATCTTATTTAGTTCAATGCAGGCATCTAAAACAGCATTGTCCATTAGTAATGGCCTAGACCTGTACTGCCCAATATGGGAGTCACATGCAGCTATGGAGCCCCTGAAATGTGGCTAATCTGATAGAACTGAATTTTAAATTTCTTTTTTTTTTTTTTTTGAGATAGAGTCCCACTCCATTGCCCAGACTAGAGTGCTTTGATATCATAGCTTACAGCAACCTCAAACTCCTGGGTTCAAGTGATCCTCCTGCCTCAGCTTCCCAATTAGCCAGGACTACAGGCACCCAGCACAATGCCTGGCTAATTTGTCTATCTTTAGTAGAGGCAGGGGTCTCACTCTTGCTCAGGCTGGTGTCAAACTTCTGAGCTGAAGCAATTCTCCCTCCTCGGCCTCCCAGAGTGCTAGGATTACAGGTGAGCCCTGCACCCATCTTATTTAATTTTAATTAATAAAAATTAATTTTTTTAATGTATAAAGAAAAGAGGTTTATTTGGCTCACCGTTCTGCTGACTGTACAGGAAGCATCACGCCAGCATCTGCTTCTGTTGAGGTCTTCAGGGGGCTTCCAATCAAGGCAGAAGGCATAGAAGGAGCAGGTTTGTCACACAGCTCCACAACCAGCCATGGCTCACCCTGTAATCCCAGCACTCTGGGAGGCTGAGGCTGATGGATTGCTTGAGCTCAGGAGTTCAAGACCAGCTTGAGCAAGAGCAAGACCCCTTCTCTACTAAAAATAGAAAAAACTAGCCAGGTGTTGTGGTGGTTTCTTGTAGTCCCAGCTACTTGGGAGGCCGAGGCAAGAGGGTCAATTGAGCCCAAGAGTTTGAGGTTGCTGTGAGCTATGACAGCACAGCACTCTACCCAGGATGACTGAGACTCTGTCTCAAAAACAAAATTAATTAATTAACTAAAAATATAAAAAATAAACAAACCAATTCTTTTTTTAATTGAGACAGAGTCTCACTTTGTCGCCCTCCATAGAGTGCTGTGGCGTCACAGCTCACAGCAACCTCAAACTCTTGGGCTTAAGCGATTCTCACGCCTCAGCCTCCCTAGTAGCTGAGAGGCACCCACCACAATGCTGGGCTATTCTTTGGTTGCAGTTGTCGTTGTTGTTTAGCAGGACTGGGCCAGGCTCAAACCTGCCAGCTTCAGTGTATGTGGCTGGTACTCTACTCATTGAGCTACAGGTGCCAAGCCTACAACCAATTCTTATGTGAACTAATCTAAGAATTTAATTTAAATACGGGAGGCTGAAGCAAGAGAATCGCCTAAGCCCAGGAGTTGGAGGTTGCCACATCACTCTACTGAGAGTGATAAGGTGAGACTGTCTCTAAAAAAAAAAAAAGAAAAGAAAAAAAAATTAATTAATTTAAATAGCCATACATGGCAAGAATGTCAAATCTACTTCATTTTTTAATGGCACACAAACCTAAAAAATTGCCACAAGCCTGGCCCCTTCTCTGTCACCAAGGGGATTTGCTCAGCCCCTGGATGCCTTGTTATGGTTTCACAGAGGAAGCGGAAAAGAGGGGGTCTCTGAGGCCTATGGAGACCTCAGAGGGATGGGACGGTGGCAGCTACTATGTGTCCCCCACACCAGATGAGCTTGGCTTCCTAGGGAATGGGTAGGACCGGGAGCATCTTACACCCTTCAGGCTTTCACAGCCTCCTTGGGCTAGTGAGGCCCCATGGAGCACAGCTGATGCCAATGCCGTGCCACCATCCAGGCCAAGGCCACCCCAGCTGGGCTCAGCTGCCTCAGGAAGCTCCAGCTTCTTCACGTACTTCTTGAGGTTGCTGAGATTTCCTGGGGTCCGGTGGGAAGAGGGGAACAAGGGAAGTTCAGAAGCTTTGACTGTAGAGCATGTCCTTCTACGGCCCCTCTGCCCTCGCACTGACCAAGGTAATCACACCCTTCTGGGAATGCATCTCTACTCTCCTGTAATTAGTACAGGGATCTCAGAAAAGACCTTTTCATTAGTGAAATGAGTCAAGTTCCAAATACGTGACTGGCCAGAACACCGTATAGATACCTCTGCTTCCATGAAAATGGGGCATAAGAATTGGGTGAGCCCAGACTTGTCAGACCTTTAGGACATCTTAGCCTAGAATTCCGATGGGACCCGCAACTCATCCCTCACACCCACCACACACACACAGGGCACAGGATTCCCGTCTGGTCCTGGTTTCCCACCTGATCCTACTGTGCACACATCCTCCCATTTGCCACAAAAGTGCCTCAAAGAGAGCGGACAGGCGCTTTCATAGGCTTCGGGAACAGATGGCGTGGGTCTCTATCGCCTGCTCACTAATAAGTTTTGTACTTGTGGTCAGAGATTTGCTCTCATCGCAGCACACCAGCTGGCAGCCAGCGTGGAAGGATCGAGAATAGCAGCTCTCCCTCACCTCTCATTGCTGGAAGCTCAGGCCGGTTTCCAATACCAAGAAAAGAGGTCCCAGGCTTGGATGGATGCTTCAAGTTCAAGTGAACAGGAAGGTAGTCTTGGAGGATGGGAGGGGGTTTTGGAGAATGACTCAGAATGCAAAGGCTAGTGCATTTATGGACTAATTTTACTGTATTTAATTGATTTTACAGTATTCCTTCCAATACTAGGAGGATTTACAATTTAAGACTTTGTGGAAGGAAAGGCTAGGGAAAACCCAGGTGAAGAGAGAATCCATAAAGGCTCTTACTAATATTTATGGCTCTCATGCAAGAAAACAGCAGAGACTATTGGTGACGTTCTATACCCCCTTCACATGGGGTTCTGTTCAATTTCTTGCCATGTTCCACCCCTTGCACACTGTTTTGCTTTGCTTGAGACACCATGGATACCAAGAGGCACAATTTTTCCAAGGCTCATGCTCTGGCCACATGTTCATCGCCTTGCTACGTACTTTTCGTTACAGGACCTCACGCTTTCAGGTTATGGAAAAAGTATAGATGTAAGTGACAACACTCGAATTCTGCCTAGCAGGAACGGAAGAGTTTTGGGTGGGGGCAGTGAGGAGGAAGCCATTTGCAGATGTGCCCGGGGGAGGTTGCTTTGTGTTCCTCTTCTCTCCCCCCGCATCGTCAGGCCTCTCCGCACTCAGGCGGGTCCTGTCAGCTTGCTCATTCCTACTTGGGACAACTCTCAAGTGACAGAATCCCCCAAAACACAAGAAGGTGTTAACATGCAGATTTCTATTGGTTTTATTTTTATTATTATTAATTTTTTTATGAGGCAGAGTCTTACTTTGTCACCCTTGGTAAAGCGCCATGCTATCACAGCTCACAGCAACCTCAAACTCTTGGACTTAAGCAATTCTCTTGCCTCAGCCTCCCAAGTAGCTGGGACTACAGGTGCTCGGCCCAATACCCAGCTAATTTTAGAGACTAAGTCTTGCTCTAGCTCAGACTGGTCTTAAACTCTCAAGCTCAGGCAATCCACCCACCTCGGCCTCCCAGAGTGCTAGAATTACAGGTGTGAGCCCCCACGCCGGCCTGGTTTTATTTTATTTTTTTTAATTAATTTATTTTTTTTTTTGAGACAGAACCTCAAGCTGATACCCTGGATAGAGTGCCATGGCATCACAGCTCACAGCAACCTCCAATTCCTGGGCTCAAGCGATTCCTCAAGTAACTGGGACTACAGGCGCCTGCCACAATGCCCGGCCATTTTTTTTTTTTTTTTTTTGGTTGCAGCCGTCATTGTTGTTTGGCAGGCCCAGGCTGGATTCGAACCCGCCAGTTCAGGTGTACGTGGCTGGCACCTTAGCCTGTTGAGCCACAGGGGCCGAGCCTGGTTTTATTTTTTTTTGAGACAGAGTTTCATTCTGTTGCACCAGGTTAGAGTGTCGTGGCCTCAGCCTAGCTCATCACAACCTCAAATTCCTGGGTTCAAGCGATCCTCCTGCCTCAGCCTCCTGAGTAGCTGAGACTACAGGCACCCACCACAATGCCTGTCTAGTTTTTCTATTTTCAGTAGAGACAGGGTCTCACTCTTACTCAGGCTGGTCTCAAATTCCTGAGCTCAAGTAATCCTCCTGACTTGGCCTCCCAGAGTGCTAGGATTACAGGCATAAACCAAAGGTTTGTTTGTTTGTTTTTTTATATTTATTTATTTATCTATTTAGAGACAGAGTCTCACTCAGTCACCCTGGGGTTGAGTGCTGTGACGTCACAGCTCACAGCAATCTCAAACTCTTGGGCTCAAGCGATCCTCTTGCCTCAGCCTCCCAGCCTCCTGGAGCTGGGTCTACAGGAGCCTGCCACAATGCCCAGCGTGTTTTTCTATTTTTAGAGACGGGGTGTCCCTTTGCTCAGGCTGGTCTTCAACTTTGAAGCTCAAGCAATCCACCTGTCTCAGCCTCCATTAGTGCTAGGATTGTAGGCATGAGCCACCATGCCTCGCTTCAAAGGTGGGTTTTCAATAGAGAGAAGGAGAAGGAGAATATATCTTTTGAGATGGGAAAGATTATTTGTCAAAAAGCTGGGAATCTACATGGAATCAGAATTGGATTTTTTTTAAATTGGGAAATAGAAAAGAGTATATTAAATGTGTGTATAATTTAAATAATAATAACTTGGCTCAACAGGCTAAGGTGCCAGCCACGTACACCTCAGCTGGCGGGTTCGAATCCAGCCCAGGCCCACCAAACAACAATGACGGCTGCCACCAAAAAATGGCTGGGCGTTGTGGCGGGTGCCTGTAGTCCCAGCTACTTGGGAGACGGAGGCAGGAATCGCTTGAGCCCAGGAATTGGAGGTTGTTGTGAGCTGTGATGCCACAGCACTCTATCCAGGGTGACAGCTTGAGGCTCTGTCTCAAAAAAAAAAAAAAATAATAATAATAACTTAAATCCACAAGTAAACACTACTCAGGTTAAGAAACAGAACACGGCAGATAGAACCTGCCTCTGTCATGGCTTGTGTGCCCACTCGATCACCTCACCATCTCCAGTTGTAAGGTACTCATCACTTGTATCTATTCTAGAATAATACCTTGTTTGGCCTGTTGTCCATGAACTTCTCTTCCAGCCCAGCTCTGAGGTAAGTTCAACATATTTTATTATCAGGCAATGTTGTTGAGGAGGAAACAGCTGGCCAAAGCAGTTGAGTGATTTAAGGGGTTAAACAGCCGAAGCTTGAAACCTGCTTCCACTTTTAGGGGTACGTAACTATGTGACTTTATCTCTGCACCTCGGTTTCTTCATCTATAAAATGGGGGGAAAGTTCCTGTTTCAGTGTTATTATAATTCAGTAAAGTGATACATGTGAAGTGTTTGAAACATTGCCACATTGCCTGGCCCATTGAAAGCTTTTTTTTTCCTTTTTCTTTTTTCTTTTTTTGAAGACAGTCTTACCTGGTCACCCTTGGTAGAGTTCTATGGGGTCATGGCTCACAGCAACCTCAAACTCTTGGGCTCAAGCGATTCTCTTGCCTCAGCCTCCCAAGTAGCTGGGACTACAGGCACCTGCCACAACACCTGGCTAGTTTTAGAGACAGATCTTGGTCTATCTCAGGCTGGTCTCAAACTCCTGAGCTCAGTCAACCCACCCGCCTCAGCCCCCCAGAGTGCTAGGATTACCGGTATGAGCCACTGCACCTGGCCTCCATTGAAAGCTTTCAATAAGCATTAGCTGCTATTGTTACTAAACACATTGGGTAAACTCTAAATCCTACATCACCCCTTCTCTTCTAGAACTCACCCACTTAAGGTGGCTACTTGTACATATCCAGAATCTCTACCCAGTAATTCTTAACTAAAATATAGTCAGGGCCTAGCATGGCAACATAATCTGAAAGTGTGAATTTGAATTTGGCAGATTCATCTTCCTATGGGAAAGGGGCAAGGAGCTTTCCACTATGGTCCCCCATCAAGTCTATTCTAGATGCTTTGTGAGCACATCTTTTTTGTTGTTGTTGCAGCCGTCATTGCCGTTTGGTGGGCCCGGGCTGGATTCGAACCTGCCAGCTCAGGTGTACGTGGCTGGCGCCTTAGCCCGCTGAGCCACAGGCGCCGAGCCTGTGAGCACATCTTTATGTGCTGAACAGCGTGGTAAGCAGCAGGGGCCTGGCCTTTCTAGACGGAAGCCCTAGGCCTTATTCCAGGCCTGACTTATGTGAGTTATACCGCTGGCGTGACCCGTTTAACTTCTGTGCTTTCCTGTGCATGGGGTAGCAAGATCTGAGGGTGCCACATGAAACAGATATGAAATCATGCTGTCACCTGGATAGCACTGCACCCATGTGTCATCTTCCTTAGAAGTCACCCCCAGTACATGGCCTTTCCAGGTTCCTAGGAGAACATAAATGAGTGTGATCGGGAAACTGAAAAGGCTGTTCATGCCAGAAGGCTAGGTGCAGGAAAGGGCACCTATATTTTATTAATATACTCAAATACTTTCACTTCAGAATTGAGAACTGGGACTTACATCTTTCTTCATATTCTTTGCAGTTTGAATTTACCACAAGCATGTATTACCTTCATGACTCATTAATTAAACACAAATGAGCTTTTTGCCCTCAGCCTCAGGCTCTGGAGTTCAGCTAATATGCAGCCACTTAGGGACAGAGAGAGCCAGCCCTGACCACCAAAGCAGAGCTGACTCTAGTCCTTGAGGTAGGGGGACGCCAGTGCAAGGGATGACAGAGAGGGCACATGACTCCCCTCAGGTGAACTGGCTCTCTCTTCCACCCCCACCCATCTGTCTCTGGACTTCAGCGTCCCCATCAGTAACGCGAGCGGAGGGAGGACGCAGACAAGAGCTACAGGATCTTTTTCAACGAATTTCCTGGCACATAAGGCTTTTGGCTAAAGCCACTGGGGTGCCAGGGAAATCAGTTTGGGGGTTTTCTCTGGCATACTTTCATACCTCAAAAATGCCCCAGGAGGGGACTCGGCGTGGCACCAGTCTTCTAGCCTGGCTGCGGAGGCGGCAGCCCACAGGCCAGTGGCAAGTAAGGGCCACGGTAAATCTGCTCTCCAAGAGGAGCCCCGTTGGGAACCACTGCATGCCATTCCTTCACGTTCGAGCCAATTATTAACACTCCCTCATTTGGAAGGAGAGTCCTTCTAAAACACACCACTTTCAAGGAGCTGGGTAATGCCAACTTACCATGATTCAAGATCCCCCAGCCCCAGCAACCTGTCCTGTCCTTCCTTCTTCCCTCAGCCTCACAACAACGAGTTGTCATTTCCCTGGTGAGCTGGAAAGCTGAAGGCAAGGGGCCCTGTGGTGCTGATGCTACTATTCACCCTGGCCCGGGGCCAGCTTAGATAATACATCCCGCGGCCCTCAGCGCCCCCGCACTTCCTCTGGGCTGGATATGTGAAGCATCTGGGAAGTCAGCAGCTGGCCTGCCACCCCAAAGAGGGTGGTGAGGTAATCCCCATACATAGTCCGACAAGTGCCTCGGGGTGAAAGGGGCTCTGTGTGGAGCAGAGTGCCTCACTGTATTTCTCTGAATTTCCAGGAGCACTTCACTGATATCCTGGCACCGGGGAGACATGAAACGTTAACCCGGGTTTTCTCGCCACCACAAAAGCATCTTTCATCCCACAATAGACTCCAGATTGGACGGAAGATTTCACTATATAGTGGCCAGAGACAGAGGCTCTGTTGAAGTCACTGGCCACCCCCACTCATTTCTGAGGAGTCCTACTGTAACCCAGAAAGCTAGAAGACAGGCGCACGGGGTCTAACATTGTGAATGTTAATGTTAGGACACAGAAGCAGGACGTTCAGATTTGAGGGGGGCTGGCCATGCCAGAGCAGGCTCTGTCACCTGGGCTAAGGGGTGCTCTTAGGCGCTGACTAGAGACTCTCAAAAGACAGGGGAAGCATCACGGGGAAGGTGGCTCCAGGTTGGTTCTTAGCATGAAGAGGAGAAAGCTGTCTTAATCATGCCCACCGGAGTACCAGGGGCTTGACAAACAGGAGGAGAAATGAATACTGAGGATTGTACTAGTTACCAGTGGAGCACCTTCTCTCTCCCCATCCATCTCCTGTAGCCCCCACCCTGCTCAGAGATTCAGGCAGACTTACTCAGAGCATACGTTGGAGGTTGTGGACACAGGAGGAGTGTGCTTCTTGCCATTCAACTTCTCATAGGCAGCAATGGCCATGACAAACCTCAGAACTTGGTGTTTTCACCAAATTCAAATTGTTAAGCGCCCACAGTCCCAGTCTCATCTCTGTGGGATGAAACCAAACCCAGCAGGAGTGTCCAGGGGGCAGCATGGTATCTGGAATGGCCATTTGCTCTCTCGTTGACCTTGAACTTTTTATTAAAGATTACCTTTCAAAAAAGTTATTTTTATAGTACAAAAAAGTACTCAAGTGATAACAAATCTGCCCATACGTAAACACTTTACCAGTTCATGTGTCCTTCACGACCACTTAGATCCATCTATCCACGTATGTCTTCTCTGCCCCCAAACTGCAGCTTTTTCCTTAGAAACGTTACTTATGGAAGAGCTGCATTGTAACAGCAATAGTGCCAGCCAGTGTCACTCCACTAAACAGGCATCTGCCCCAGAATAAGCATCAGTGGGAAAAGTGGTATAAGGTTTCAGGTCTTTCAGGCAATAAAGAAACATTTCAAGTCCCTACACTCATGCCAAGGACTTCGTCAGGAACTCAAATAGGGAAATGGCGATCTGTTCTGATATTGAAGATACTAGGTGTGCTGAATGTTTGGGCAGACCACGTGGGGCTCCAAAATGCATGCCATTCCTTCACATTCAAGCTGATTAACTAACACTCCCTCACTCACTTGGAAGGCGATTCTTTCTAAAACACACCACTTTCAAGTAGCTGGGTAATGCCAACTTACCATGATTTGAGATCTGCCCGTCCCAGCAACCTGTCCTGTCCTTCCTTCTTCCCTCAGCCTCACAACAAGGAGGTCATTTCCCTGGTGAGCTGGAAAGCTGAAGGCAAGATGTTGAATAGCTATTTGGACTACAGGCCAACTTAGGACCCAACACCTACCTGGCAAGATGATTCTACAGGTGATACTTTTTTTCTTCCCATTAGTTTATCTTCAAAGTTGTTCCAAATCAGTACATATAGATGACCCTTGAACAACACATGGGTTGGGGAGCCAAACCCCTGTGCAGTTCAAAAATCTGCAAAGAACTTTTGACATTTTCAAAACTAATAGCCTGTTGACTGGAAGCTTTACTGTTAACACAGTAGATTAAGATGTTTTGTAAGCTATGTATATTATATACTATATTTTTACAATAGTTAGAGGAAATGTTAGTAAATCATAAAAGAGAGAAAATATATTTAAATCATAAATGAGAGAAAATACAGTAAGTGGAAGTGGATCATCATAAAGGTCTTCATCCTCACTGTCCACACGCCGGGTAGGCTGAGGAGGAGGAGATGCTCCTGCTGTCTCAGGGGTGGCAGAGAGGAGAGATAATCTGCATATAAGTGAACATACACCGTTCAAACCATGCTGTTCAAGGATCAAATGTATAGATCTTGTTCTTTTTAAAAGAGTCTTGCTCTGTTGCCCTGGCTGGAGTGCAATAGCATGACCATAGATCATTGTAACCTCAAGTTCCTGGGCTCAAGTGATCTTCCCACTTAAGTCTACCAAGTGGCTGGGACTATAGGCATACACCGTGACATCTAGCTAATTATTTTATTTTTGTAGAGATGGAGTCTGGCTATGTTGTCTAGGCCGGTCTTGACCTCCTGGTCTCAAGTGATCCTTCCACCTTGGCCTTTCAAAGTGTTGGGTTTACAGGCATGAGCCATCATGCCCCACCAGACTTGTTCTTTAAATTGCTCAATGCAAGATATCTCACAGAATGAAATGTATGCTATTTTCATATTACAAAGGCAACATCACCATTAAAGACAAGTTAGGAACAAATGTACAAACCAAGAATATAACATTTTATTCATTTCCAGATTATGAGTATTACACAGCATATACATATATTTAGATAATATATAAAACAAAGAATGAACCATAGGAAGAAATATTGGTCTGAAATTGCCTCATGAGGCATCTTTAATTCTGTAAGTTCATGGTAAATGTCTCCCCACACTCTGGGGCAGGCAGCAGGATAAACTTCAGCATTCACTTATCACTCACAGGACTGCTTAATCCCCCACTGTATTTACAATGCAATTGCAGAGTTATGGCATGGCCACTGGTGACAACAATGGACACCAAGTAGTAAATAAAAGAACTATAGCAGAGTGAACTAATATAAATATGCTTCTGCATTGTCCTCCAGATAATTCCTTTTTTAATCTAAGAGTCACATCCAGGGTCTATCCCTTGAGTTGTATTCGAGTTATTGCTGCAGAGAAAAAAAACAAAACAAAACAGAAAAGAGGCATCAGTTTAAGCTACCAGAAAATAGATGGTCAGTGCTACTAGCCCCCTCCCTCTGGTGCCACTCAAGTGGACACTGGGTTATAGGGAACGTATACATGTCTATAGCAGGTAGGCATGGAAGCACTCACTATTGTGTTAGAGGGGACCCATCAGCTGATAATTTTGAGCAGATAAAGAGGTTAAGATGGAAGATAGTCTTAAAGAAGTTCTGTAAACAGGAAGCAGCACGATGCCCCTGAGGAGGGACAGGATCACCATGTGAAGGCGGAGACAGCAGTTAACAGAATGTATCACAGAATTATTCCTTATTCAGTGCTGATGGTGGAAGAAGACTTCAGTTCTTATGATATAAATGGAATCTGTATGACCCAAGAGTCAACACAGATAGGCTCTGCAGCTGAACTCTCAACTAGAGCACCCTCCAGAAACAACTCCCCGCAACTCACTGTCCTTACCTTTGCCTTGTTCTGAACTGGGAGATAAAGTTTGAACTCTGCTGGCAGTTCATCTTCTGAGTAGAGTCTGTCTGAGAAGTAAACCCTTCGGATGCGACAATTTGCATGGATCTGTGGACACAAGCCTTGTTTGTGCTAAGAGGCAAAACATGCCTGATTTCTCTTTTTCCTGATTCTTCTACAGACCCTCAAAAGGGCCTACTACCCTTTGCCCACTACCAAAAGCTTATTCTCTTTAGCATGTCCTTGGCTTGGCTTAGGGGTAGATTCTGGCACAAGGAGATTTTAGTTACTTTATTTGCCCACTGAATATGAACAGACTCCTGAATACTTCTTGGACCTTTTTGAAAAGCCAAAATTCCCTTGACAGTGACTTGGGAACTTTAGCCATAAACCAATACTGTTCTGCCATATGGGTCACAAGCCAGTATCAGACAGTATATACCCCACCCTCCTACACCCCCAATTTGGGGCTCCATGTGGAAAAGGAGTAGTACCTGCACTCTTAGGGTCTCAATGTAATTTGTGCCATATGCTCGTCGGGTGAAGTCTGATAAGTTGAATTGAATTTGGTTCCAGCCATCATCCAGCCGCATGGGCATGGTACAGATGAAGGGTTTGACCCGGGTAGTGCTTTGGTAGTTACTTGCCCGAAACCGCCGACGTACATTCTTGTCATCTAATACCTGTGAAACATAGAGAAGAAAAGTTGCATTAACTCCATCTTGAAAGAAGCAAACAATTTTTTTAAGACCAGGTCCTGAACTCCCAGAGCCTAGTTTCCCAAGGCTGAGATCCAGAGAATAAAAAACAGATATAGGTCATACACTGGATACAGATGGCCCGGAAGTAGCAAGTTTATCTTGTTTGTTGCCAAGGCAACACCAGCTGCTTATGACATGTGACACACCCAGCAGGCTCTCAGGCCATAGAATGCGTTCATAAACATTCTTCCCTTTGAAAAGTTAAAAGTACTAAAATAGTAAATGATGACCCAATATCAACTAAGTACACTTCAAATGGATACCACGCTAACTCTTTAAGCTTTGAAAACTTATAGCTATTGAACAGATTTTCGAGGTGCTTGTTTAAAAGCCTGTCATTAAATTTTGACTACTAATGCCAAACTGTGTCATAATAACAAGGAATGCATTGAGCTTCTAAGAGAGGCAGAAACGAAAATATACAAAAGGATAAAGTTACTCTTGTAGGGCTACTTTTTCCTGTAAGTTGAAAGCTATCTCCTTGGTATAGCTAAGAGTGACACAGACTTTTACTCACTTGTACTTCGAAGGTAAAATATTTCTTCAGGTTTTTGATAATCATGACGAGGAAAGGAAGCTTAATTCCCAGTGTCTTCTTAGGGTCTGCAGGACATGTGATATAGGTGGTGCTGGAGAGAGAGGAAATACCAATAAATATACTACTTGCCTTTTTTCCTTTGTGGTATGCACAACAATAATACATGGTCCAAGAGGATAAACTAGAAAGCAGATCTATAAGATTCAGATACTTCATCCAATGAGTCCTTCAATGCTTGAGTTAGGGGACGCTTTAAAAAATGCTTAACTCAGAAAGAAAAGTTTAACACAGGACTAGACCAGTACAACCTCGCCCACTCCCAACACATACTTTGGTTAAACAGTAATAGCACAGCTAATGCATACTGCTTAACTATATACTAAGCATGGTTCTAAATGTTTTATACATATTCACTTATTTAATCCTTACAATATGCCTGTAAGGAAAATGTACTGTTATTCTCCTCATTTTATAGATAAGGCTATTTAGGCCCAGGGGATTAAGTAACATAAGCTCCAAGCAGCAGAGCTGGCTCCTTGTCAGGCAGTCCAACTTGGCATTTGTGTTATATTATCCTTTATAATGTATTGCCTCCCTCATGTATGATGTGAGAACAGAACCAGCAACCTACCTGACATTTGTCCCTTCAATCTCAAGCACAAGGGACTGGATGTCATTATCAGTAATTCGTTTGATGTGTCCATTCCGCACCTATAAAGAAGAAAATTATATTAATCCAAGGAGTACAACATAGAAGCCTGTGACACTGTATGTCAAAGCTTTTACATATTATTTAAGTAAGCCATATTACTTCGACATGGGGTCCATCAACCACCCCAGGAATCCCAGGTAATTTGGCAATCTGTAAATCAGGATAAATTTCTTCCAGAAGAAATCAACTCAGTTTAGATTCAGCTAACATTTACTGAGTGCCTACTATGCACTAGGAATGTTCTCCTAAGTAGGAGACCGAGGATTTAGGGGGCTTTCTGCTGCCCCATACTACCTCATGTTTCTTTGGCCAGAAAGGTCAAAGCTGAGTGTTGGCCAGTGCTGTGGCTCATGCCTATAATCCAAGCATTCTCCAAGACAGAAGAATTGCTTGAGGCCAAGAGTTCAAGACCAGCCTGAGCAAGAAGGCAACAGAGTAAGACTATCTCAAAAAAAAAGAAAGTTGAGTGTCACTGAGGAGGGTAGTAACCAAACACTGAAATCATTCCTCCCCTGGGTTTACTCCTACTTTGTATTTCCTTATCTTGTTTTCCCTATCTTTCTACTTTTTCAAATATGAATTCAAGTCCCATCTACGCCATACACAGATGCCTTCTTTGGCATTTCCGGCCCACACTGACCTCTTTTTTCTAGGATTTGTTTTGCTGGTTCGTGTTGTTTAGACTATACCATTTAGCACTTCATCCTACATGGTTCTGTACTGTCTGCTGCATATGTAGGAGGTACATGATAGGGAGGAATTAATACTTATTACAGATTCCTCCTCTCAAAATATTTAGTGAACAATTATCTTTAAGCATCAAACTCTTAAGGGCCTAATATGGAAAGAGTAGAGATAAGCAAAGGCACTCTGGAAACAGGCAGGATGTTAGGGCTGAATGTATTAGCACATGAAAAAGCTCAACTAGGGTTAGCACAAAATACATCAGAAAGACAAACATACGGTCTTTTCCTAGGTATTGTGAAAACAGCTGCTTTGGGTTATATTCAATGACTCAATCACAATGACTAAAGCTTCCCTCTTTCACTAATCAGCCTTCTGATTACAATTTGGCTTTCCATCCGGCTTGCATAGAAAGAGAGTGTTGAATTTGATAGTTGTAATATTTTAACACAGATTATTAGTATATGGCAATCTGTTTTTAGACATTAGTCTCTGTGAGTAGTCCATCTACTTGGGGTAGGTTTGGTGTTTTCCGGGCGACATATGATATCACTCCCACCCTTTTGTACAACTCGGGCTAAATCTTATCTCCTTAAAACAGTAAAATAAACTCAACCAAGAATAGAGATCAATTATTAAGCATCATTTCTATCTTAGTGCTTAGTACTGTGCTAGGTATAGACTAAGCATTCAAATATTTGTTGACTTCTGGAATTTGCCACCCTAAGAGCTGGCAGATCTGAATAGGTTTTCAAGGAGTGTTTCAAAACACTGGGTCCATGAGACTGCCAGCATGAAGAACGCTGTTCCACAAAGCACATTTGGTGCCCATTGTCAGAGATAGGACCCCAATCTCCGCCAATGTAGCATTTCTTAGGTTCTCAAGACACAAACGTCACATTGAAACAAAGCTGGCAATGTTCAGTGCCCTCCTACATTGAATTCTGGGCCTCTTTCCAAGGGAGATTAAGAGCACAAAGACTTGGGTATGTGTAGAACATGCTAACACTGCCAACCAAAGTGGTGATATCCCTCCAGTATTTTCTGTGGAAAATCAGGTGGACTTTTTGGTGAAGGCGGAATTAATCAAGACGTTATTCCTAAATAACAGAAGCAGACCCAACGATAAGAGCTGGCAGTATTCCAACAAGATATAAACACTACTTTTATAGCAAACCACTATTAATTCGATAACAATCATTTGTTCTTAAAAAGGAGCATACTGCAAAGATCAAATAGATGGTTAAATTGAAAAGATTAAGACGTAATTAGGGCTGAAGACATGTTGCTATTTAGTAAACCTTTAAAGCACAGCCTCAAATCTATATCCACAAACATCCCTCCACCCAGAGTCAACAAGAGGCCTCCTAAGCTCCAGAAAGATGAGCCAGATCTCACTGGGAGGAAATGTTAGGGAATCTGCCTTCTGCCCATCTCAAAGTTTATAGCAGATGACTTCATTGGAACACTCCAGCAAATTTCAGGAGTCTTATAGAAGAAAGACTAATCAGGTCTTTATAGAAGAAAACAAAGCCTTACACTACTGCAGAAGCCAAGACTGGAAGCCAAGAATAGATTCTGTAGTATTCCTATGCTTCTGCACCAGAGGCAAGCTTTTAGTTGGACTTTCCATACCTCCTAGAGAGATTTCTTTCCTTAAAGCATTACTAGAAACAACCACACACACAAATTTAACTCTTAGAAAATAAAGTGATGTGTCCCACAAGAGAATGTGGTGGGTCAAGGAAGACTTTTTTTTTGAGACAGAACCTCAAGCTGTCACCCTGGATAGAGTGCCATGGTATCGTAGCTCACAGCAACTTCCAATTCCTGGGCTCAAGCAAGTCTCCTGCCTCCGCCTCCCAAGTAGCTGGGACTACAGGCGCCCGCCACAACGAATGGCCATATTTTGGTTGCAGCCGTCATTGTTCCTTGGCGGGCCCGGGCTGGATTCGAACCCACCAGCTCAGGTGTACGTGGCTGGCGCCTTAGCCCGTTGGGCCATAGGCGCCAAGCCCAAGGCAGACTTTTTGAAGGAGTACCCATTAGTCTCTGGCTGGTGGTAAGACAAATTAAACAGAGCTTTGTCCAAAGAGAAAGTTCATCCCCCAAAGAAAAACTCCTATAACCTCACTGTTCACAGAGGTTGGAAATCAAGTTGATTTGTTAGTATATTATTATTTTCTGCTTTATTAAGTTCAAAAGGGTGCAAATACAAACTCACTGGGGGAAAAAAGACTAGGATGGGGGGCAATTAATCAAAGATATGAGCATTAGAGTATAGGAAACTTCCCAGAGCCTCTTCTCTAGGCTTTAAAACTAGGATCATTAGGGAAAGGTGGGCGGGCAATTTGGAACAAAGCCTCCCAACCACCCTGCAAATCTGCCATCACTGCCATAAATTATAAAGGTTTTCCAGGAACAACCCCTTCTCCTCACACCTGCTTCTGACAAACATCTATATTAAGATACATGTCCTCAGAAAGCAACAACTTCCTTTCCTTAGCTTCTACCAGGTCAAAGGCCATTGAGCAGGCCTGACTTTTTGATGAAGATAAAATGAACTGGTCAGCATTTATTTATTGGAATAAACAGTGGAAGCATGTTTTCTTTCATGTCCCTCTAAATCAGAAAGACCCAACTGTCTTTGACTTGCTAACTACTCACAACACGTCCCTACTATCAAAGAATGGCCTAAAAAGTGTTTTATTGCTCAAAAAAAAAAATTAAAGCCAATCTTTTATATTTTTTTAAATTTCATGAATCCCCTATTCCGCTGCCCAAGAGCTAGGGGTACTCAGCTGGTACTTCAGAACCCAGGTTATTGGAGATTATAGATCAGAACAGTTCTCAGTTTCTGCAGACACTGAGAAGGGGCTGACCCTTCAAGCTCATCTTACAATCAGTCTCTCAGGCTTTCCATGGTTACTGGGGCAACTAAAAAAAGAACATTGATATTTTTCCCCTAGTGCAAGCCCCAGGGAGGAGGGTTAAGCTGAGAGGAAAAAAAAATACTATTGGGATAGGGAGGAAGCTGGCTGGTGCTATATATTTCTGTGAGTGCTTTAAAAATAACAGTTATAGACATTCCCTCCCCCTACTTTCATTTTTCTGGCTCCACCCCCTTACCCTGGCAGGCAGCTGAACCCTCAGCCATCTGGCAACCTCGTCTTAATGACACATGTTCCAATTTACATTAAGCCATTAGAGCTGTCCAGTTCAGAAGGAAAAGTTCCTGCCCTGGGTTTGGGGCCCAGCTCCTAGTCAGAAACTAGGCAGAGGGAGACCTCTGTGGGGAGAACTGGGCATAGCTCCACCTCAACAAACAATGCCTGAGCCATGCAGGCTCCAAAGTTCAAAGGCTTCTCTCCCTTTGCTGCACTTTACAGAGACTATCCAAAGAGCAGACAACCAACTCTGGGCACACAAAGACCACCCCTTAGTTAATCAGAGGACAATTATGCACACTGCTAACCAGTGTTTCCCTCGGTGCCTTGAAAAGGCAAGTATAACAAAACCTATGCCCTAGAGTTCAATTACAATAAAAACTATTACTCGAAATAGTGAAAAACATTGTCTGACCAATGCTGGGAAAGTCAGGAAAAAATAGTTTTACTACTTGTATGTCCAAATGCACTCAATTCTACTACTAGAAATTGTATCAATTTATCATGTATCCACAAGGTCTGCTAACTAAAAGCTATGATGTAGGGAACATTTTTTTCTGAAGAGGGACTGTGTTCATTTTTAAAATTAGGAACAGGAAATGGGAATAACATTACCTAGCATCAACAACAAAAGACTCTGATTCTAATATTTACTTTGGGAACAGGGAAGGAAACAGCAGCAGCTGAGAGAAAGACAAGGTGGGAGCAAAGAAAGAGACGCTTTCCTGAATTAACAATCTCATTTTGCGGAGCTTTAGGGTAGTGCCAGTAAAGACCAAATATTATACAATGTTACACATGGGTATAAGTGGGACAAGAACCTCCTGGTACTTTCCTCACAAACCAAAAGTAATGTTTACATTAAACATAAGAGTCCTTTAATAAATACTATACATTCTTGGTAGAGTTTCTCAGGAGTGGAGACGTATATATAAACAATTATATGTTCATATGAACAGTAAAACACAAATATAGTCTAGTAAGGGGGTAAAGGGCGGAAGGGGGGGGAGGGGGGGAGGACGATTGAAGGAGGGAGGGCATGAAGCGGGGTCTTACCTAACGTGCAGGGTGAAGGTGTATAACATGTCCCCTGGGTGAGGGGCTCTTTTACAACTGGAACTTTACTTTGGAAGTGAGAACAATGTAACCTATAAATTGGTACCTTCATGTTAATTTGAAAGAGAAAAATAACAATTATAGCCGGCGTTGTGGCAGGCGCCCATAGTCCCAGCTACTTGGGAGACTGAGGCAAGAGAATCACCTAAGCCCGGGAGTTGGAGGTTGCTGTGAGCTGTGTGACTCCACGGCACTCTACCAAGGGCGATAAAGTGAGACTCTGTCTCCACAAAAAAAAAAAAAAAGAAAGAAAGAAATGCTTCTTGTGCAAATCAGGAAACAAACCCAAAATGGCAATAACTTGCTTGAGGTCACCCAGTAAATAAATAATTAGTGCTGGGGCAGAAACCCAGTAACATGGCTTCTAATATAAAACTTTTTGTACAGCCCCTTACATGACATCAGCATCCCAAAATAAAAATGCTCTGAAATGTCATATCTGGGCTTATTTCAAAAGACTCCAAGAAAAAAGCTGAGTGGGGGAGAGGAAAGGGTCAAGTTATAGGTGAGACAATTTTGGCAAAATGTGGGTAATGTTAAAAGCTAGTTGATGGGAGGGCTGGAATTAACTCAAACCTAAGGTACTGGGCTAGACTGGGTAGAAACTCAGTTGTCTTGTGACAGATGGATGTACAAACCCACCTTGCAGTCCCAAAGTACCTGTAGCAGCCAAAACCAGTGATTGGGAGCTTCAAGATTTGGTCACAGGGGATGTCATTTTCTTACAGACAGATTGACCCAAGAGAGGAATCTCCAGAGAAAAAATAATCACCAGTCTTTCTCTGCCACAGGCCTCTAAGACAACTGCTCTGGGTTCCCCGGGTCCTCTCTTTACTAGGTATTCCCATAAACACAAACTTTTAAAAAAAAAAAATTAGCTGATTACGGGCGGCGCCTGTGGCTTATCGAGTAGGGCGCCAGCCCCATACCGAAGGTGGAGGGTTCAAACCTGGCCTCGGCC
>CAUYRH010166575.1:0-17847 GCA_963574655.1 Perodicticus potto | reverse complement strand
CCTTCCCTCTTTCTGGTCTTCCTTTCCCCACCCCTCCCTCATTCTTCCTCATTCTTTCTCTCTGCTCTCCCTGTTTTTCTTTTCTTTTTTTTTTTTTAAAAGGAAATCATTTCCTTTAAATCATTTCAATAGACAGTTATTTTTATGACAAAAGCTGTTTCTTTTGGTGTTCCCATCTCTAATTGTTTTTGGACTGGTGGGTTTTTTTTTTTTAATAGCTCTTTTATAAAAATATTTTGACCATAGTGGAAGTTAAGACCTCAGGATAGATAGATGGGAGATCAGAAAGTTGGACTCTCTTTAACAATATAATTTTCTGAGCTTCTGAGATATGTGTAAAGATAAATGAGCATTCTTCAAATCTGTGTTCCACTTTTTCAGAAGGAATGTTGTGGGTAATGAGATTATTACCCTATATTTTGACTTAAGTTGCGTCTCCAGCATGTTACAGGAGGACTGATCCAGTGACATCAAGCCATATGTTGGCATGTACAGGCTTCTGGTGGACAGAGGGCTGAGGATCAGTGAACTGCTTGTCAGCTTTGTGGTTATACTCTGTTAATCTTATTCCTAACCTTCCTTTGCTCTGCCTGTTGGTTAGGATGACACCTAACCAAAGCTCTGTTCATGGAAAACTAAATCACTTTGTGGTTGTCTTGATATACATGCATCTTCTTGAAAAAGGTGAGCCTTTTCTTTTATTTTTTCTTCTTAAATCTAGTCTGTTATTCAGAGATTATTGAGTTCAGAGAACAAGGAAGATAATCTGCTTCTTGTAGATAATTGTTCTAAAGGAGTAGTACCATTACTTCCAGTAACCCCTGAAACCTGAAAACATCATCTCTCAAGGCATAGTGATTATAGACCTCAAAGCAAGTACTTAGAGGTCATTCTCATATACTGACAACAGATAAGGAGATGGTGGTTCAGACGAAAATAATCTCTTTCTGCAGTGGTTTTCCATTTTCAGTGAGGTTTCTTGGTTACAGCTTAAATGAAGCTATTGAACTCTTCATTTAGCTTTCCTGCCTCCTTGAGTTCACTTTGTACAAACTTGGTTTAGTAGTTTGGCTTCTGTGATAAGAATACTTCAGGCTGACAGACTCTGACAACTGCACTTTGTTCTTAGCACCTGTGGTATGTTTTTGATAGTATTCCACATATGAATTCCAAACTTGAGGGTAGTAGTTTTCAGAATGATAGAAAAACTCAGAAAAATTAGTTAAGTCTTTTATTTTTCTTTTCTTTGTCTATCCTTTATTTATTTATTCTTGGAATAAATAGTTCATAGTGGTAACAAAATTGGATGGAACTGCTGTATTTTTGAGGCCCTTGGGTGTAATTGTCCATCTAAGGATGCTGCTGTTGGTCTTCTGGAGCATCAGCTGATCATTTTCAAACATACTGAAACTGAGCCAGTCAGAAAAGCAGATCATTTCTTTCTTGCTTGCTTGTTAAAATAGAAGCTCAGGGTAATGAGAAGATCACTCTGAACTTTAAGTAAGGTAAAAACCACCCTAACCTTGCAGAAAAAAGATTTTTTGGAAAAATATCTTGAGGGAAGGTCTTTCTATTTGTTCTGTAGAGAGTGACTGCTTTCCGACCTGTAGTATGCATACACATTCAATAACAATTGATTTGTGCCACAGAATTTGATGACTTGCTTTTTTAGGCTTCACTGCATTTATTTTAGGTAACTAGTGCTACTTTAATTGATTTTTATTTAAGAACTTTTTACAGTGTAATGCAGATAAAAGTTAAAGGGATTTGAGTCTCAGCTGGACCTTAATTTTTCTCCTACAAAGTGGGGGTAGTCAAAATTTAACAAAGTCTTAATTTGTATGGCTGTATACTATAAACGAAGATTCTTTGCAAACCTTAAAAGTCTTGCTTTTAAAAGCTTGCACCTAAAAGTTAGTGAACTAGTAGCATTAGTGTCACCTGGAAGCTTATTAGAAATACAGAATCTCAGATTCCTACTCCAGACCTATTGAATCAAAATCAGCATTTGTGACAGGACTCCCCTGGGTGATTTGCATGCATATTTTAAGTTTGGTAAGCACTGCTATAAGATATAGTTTGCTTGGAAGAATAAATTATCAAGAGGATTTTAGAAACTTACCTATAGGCTAGAGCCCCTTCATTAGGTTTCCTTTAAGGGAGAAGCCTACATGCTCTGCTTTGTAGTGTCAACCTTTCATTATTTATTTCTTTATTTTTAGGCAGAGTCTTACTCTGTCACCCTGGGTAGGATTGCAGGCATCAACCACTGTGCCTGGCTTGTAGTGTTAAGCTTTTAAACATTTAACTAGAAGGCTTAAAAAGTTGTGGGGTGTGTGTGTTTTTTTTTTTTTTTTTTGAGACAGGGTCTCATTCTGTCACCCTGGGTAGAATGCTGTACTGTCATAGCTCACAGCAACATCAAACTCTCAGGTTCAAGTGATCCTCTTGCCTTAGCCTCCCAAGTAGCTGGTACTATAGGTGCCTGCCACAACACCCAGCTAGTTTTTCTAGTTTTATTAGAGATGGGGTCTCATTGTTTTCGCTCAGGCTGGTTGGAAACTCCTGAGCTCAGGCAGTCCACCCACCTTGACCTCCCAGAATGCTAGGATTACAGGTATGAGCCACCATGCCCAGCCAAAATGTATTTTATAAAACTTTTTTTGTTTGTGTGTCTTCACCTCTATTATTAAAAATGAACACCATTCTCCATGTTTAAGGTCTTTTCCCACCCCTCTCCTGGAGCTGGTGGTCACCACAGCAGAGGGGAGAACTCTTACTATTTTTCTTTATACATCAGTGTTTGATGTACTGTGTTCTAAAAATGTACAGGTTGCCACTTCAGTTTATTTTGAAGTTGGGATACATCTTTCAAATGATACTATGTCATAGTTTATATTGTCAGTGTTTGTTAGTGGCACTTAATATGGTAGTATATCTTAATTGATGGTGTCAGGTTTTGTGAAAGGTAGTAGTTGGTGGTGGCTTGATTCTGTACACATACTCAGAAAAATCTGTTGGACAAAGAGTATAGTGATTAGAGCCCTGTGTTTCCTAGCGGGGAAGACAGACATCTTGCCATTTTTAAGCTGTGTGGGGGAAGTGGGAATGTGAGAGAGGTTGCTACTGTGAAAACGGAAATAGGAAAAAAAGATACGAAAATCGGATAAAATGCTTTTAAGAATATTTTTAAAAAAGGGATCGTACTTTCATGAAATGCTTTATTTAATCCTTGAAACTACCCTTTGAGGTAGATACTCTTGTCTCTCTTAATTCCTGGATGAGAGAAATGAGATTTAGAGGGAAAGTGGGGAGCCTGGTTTCTTATTTTGTCCTAATTTCAATTCTTAGCTATATTGCTTACCTAGTTAACTATATATGCCATACTTTTTTTTTATGAATGGGGTTCCTCATAAAGGGATTATATTTAATATGTTAAATTTAAAAGCTATTTCCCATTGTAGCAGTTTCAAGCTTTTACTCATATTTTTTGATAGCTGAAATTTTTTTTTGCCAGGGGAGCTGTAAGTTGCTACACTTTGAAGGAATTTGATATTTTGATATTTCTTTCTTTTCTTTTCTTTTTTTTTTTTTGGCATTTTATGAAAAGCAAATAAGTGTGTGCAGGAGAAGCCAGTACTTTAGTTAATGTTGTTATGGGTTTTGGACTGAATATGTTAAGCAGGTATACAAAATACTCCTTTTTTAGAAGGAAGGGAGGAAAATTCCTAATCTCATTGAATGTGACTTCTGTCATGTGGAGTTTTGTTCTAAGATCATTGCAGTAAGAGGAGGGATTAAATTGTAATTCTTCTGATTTCATTAATAACTAATAGCTATTTTTGCAAGTATTCCTTCCTTTATGTGAGTATCTTGAGGAAGCTGAGCCATAAATGCATGGGTTCTGACCTCAGTAATATGTGATTCTTCTACCTGGGTTTGTTCCTCACTCAGTTCTTTAATATCTAGCAGTGCATCATACTCCTTCATCTCTTTGGTGCAGATCTGGGACCTATCAGCACCCATCTTGGTCTTACTCTTGATTTTGAGTATATCACTTCACCTTGTAGTTGGGATAATAGCTTTGGGTTAACATTCATCCAAAGGAAGCCCATAACCCGGGCGCTGTGGCTCATGCCTATAATCATAGCACTCTGGGAGGCCAAGGTGGGTGGATTGCTTGAGCTCACGAGTTCAAGTCTCTACTAAAATTAGAAAAACTGAGGCAAGAGGCTTGCTTGAGCCCAAGAGTTGAAGGTTGCTGTGAGCTTTGATGCTATGGTGCTCTATCCAAGATAAAAGCTTAAGACTCTGTCTCAAAAAAATAAATAAAGGAAGCCCATAATAAAAAGATGCTGTTAATCTTTTATTTTTTCATTCATTTAGCTATTAGGTCTTTTCAGTACAATTATTTACTAGATAATATGTGACAAAGAAGCAAAATACAAATCCTGCCTTTCTGATGGCTTATGTTGAACTTAAATTATATTGGTTCTCAATTGTGGGTGCTTATCAGGGCTATTGGAAGAGAAACCTTGTATGACATTTGTAGGAGCCAGGAGTCTCTGTAGACCAAGTAAACCAAAATCTCTAGGGCAGAGAATGGGCCCAGACTGAAAATTTGAACAAGATTGCAGTGCTCAACTCTATCCATAGAACCACTGTATTGTGAAAAATAACAGTGCCCCTGCTATTGGCCAAACGCTTGTATTTGAGAGTTAAACCAATTAATTGGGGACATTTTAAGACTTCAAATCTTGAATGCCATATGTAGTATTACGTAAGAAATATCATCCCAGGTATGATGATAATGATGCCTGTGGCTCATCGAGTAGGGCGCCGGCCCCATTTACCGAAGGTGGCGGTTCAAACCTGGCCTCCTCTGAACTCCAAAACAGAAAAATAGCCAGGCATTGTGGCGGGCGCCTGTAGTCCCAGCTGAGGCTGAGGCAAGAGAATCGCCTAAGCCCAGGAGTTGGAGGTTGCTGTGAGCTGTGATGTCATAGCACTCTACCAAGGATGATAAAGTGAGACTCTGTCTCTACAAAAAAAAAAAAAAAAAAGAAAAGAAATACCATCCTAGTTCACTTATTACTAATAATTATATTACATTTTCATAACATTTATAATACTTTTATATATGTGTGATTTCATAGATCTTCATAATTACTGTTTTAAACAAAATTGTCCCTCTTTTATAGATGGATAAACTAAGACTGAGATTAAACAACCTGTCTAATGTCCTATGACCAGTGTTAGCAGTTGAGATAAAAATGTAGGTTATGTACACCCTGTGTCAGTACTTTCTTAAAGCTACATAGTTGGGAATAACTTATCTTAAGTATTTTTAAAAATATAAAAATCCCATAAAACTTAGTACTTTTACCCTCTTCTATTTTCTCTGTGGTCTTCACATTTGAGAGACCATGTTTGTTATCTGCAGTCCAGTACTTACTATCTATCTATCTATTTGAAGACAGAGTTTCACTCTGTCACCCTATAGTGGCATGGTGTCATCTTAGCTTACAACAACCTCAAACTATGAGGCTCAAATGATCCTCTTGCCTCAGCCTCCCAAGTAGCTGGGACTACAGGCATCCTGCCACAATGCCCAGCTAGTGTTTTCTGTTTTTAGTAGAGATGTTGTCTTGCTCTTCCCCAAGCTGGTTGCCCAACTCCTGAGATTAAGCAGCCTATCCTCCTCAGCCTCCTAGAGTGCTAGGATTACAGGTAGGAGTTATTGTGCCTGGCCCCAACACTGTTTTTTTTTGAGACAGTCTCACTTTGTTGCCCTAGGTAGAGTGCTATGGCATCACAGCTCACAGCAACCTCAAACTCTTGGGCTTAAGCGATTTTTTTGCTTCAGCCTCCCAGGGAGCTGGGAGTACAGACACCTGTCACAACGCCCCACAAAGCCCGGCTATTTTTTGGTTGCAATTTTCATTATTGTTTAGTACTCCTGGGCTGGGCTCGACCCTGCTAGCCTTGATGTATGTGGCTGGCAACCTACTCACTGAGCTACGGGTGCTGAGCCCCAACACTTGTCTTTTTATTTTTTTTAGAGACAGAGTCTCAACTTTATCACCCTTGGTAGAGTGCTGTGACATCACAGCTCACAGCAACCTCCAGCTCTTGGGCTTAGGTGATTCTCTTGCCTCAGCCTCCCAAGTAGCTGGGACTACAGGGGCCTGCCATAACGCCCGGCTATTTTTTTGTTGCAGTTTGGCTGGGGTCGGGTTTGAACCCACCCACCCTAGGTATATGGGGCTGGCATGCCCCACACTGAGCCACAGGCGCAGCCCAACACTGTCTTTTAATAGCAAACTTTTTTTTTTTTTTGGTAGCGACAGAGTCTCACTTCATCGCCCTCAGTAGAGTGCCGTGGCATCACACAGCTCACAGCAACCTCCAACTCCTGGGCTTAGGCGATTCTCTTGCCTTAGCCTCCCGAGTAGCTGAGACTACAGGTGCCCGCCACAACGCCTGGCTATTTGTCTGTTTTGCAGTTCTGCCGAGGCCAGGTTTGAACCCGCTACCTTTGGTATATGGGGCTGGCACCCTACTCCTTTGAGCCACAGGCGCCGCCCCTACTTGCCTTAGTTTTTTATTTTTAGTAGAGATGGGGGTCTCACTCTTGCTCAGGCTGGTGAGCTCAACCTCCTGAGCACAAGCTACCCACCCACCCCAGCCTCTCAGAGTGCTAGGATTACAGGCATGAGCCACTGCACCTGGCCTGAATTTTTTTCTTTTTAAGTAAACTTTCTATTGAAATACAACCTTATTTACAGAAAAATATGTCATAAATGTTTGTCTTCATGAATTTCTATAACAGCCATCCAGGTCAAGAAGTAGAAGCCTCCCTTGGGACCCTATCTAATAGAAGGAAACTACCATTCTGCTTATGCACCAGTAGTTTATTTAGAGTAGAAAATCAGTTAGCAATATTTGGGAGTAGTGGACTGTACAATATTGGTGAAAGTCAGCTTGCTGTAAGGAAATATTTAAAAATCTAGCACTTGGCGGTATAGTTGAGATGGTAATTATTAGTGGCCATGTTTTCAGATCAGAGCAGGTAGCAATGTAGGTGGGGTGATCAGTTCTCAGGAAGTCCCTGTAAGGGTCACTGAGGAAAGACAATGTAAAGCCAATTGGAAAGCCATTGATTTGACTTAGTGTCCCCTGCCACCCATTATTTTGCTTTTTGTTGAATCTTTCTGCTGCTGCTTTACCCTATTTTCTTTCTATTTTTGCTAGCAGACCTTCTGAACTCATTGTAAGAAGTTGGTGCTGAACTGAGCACCCCTGAGCCAGTGATTTGATTTGTTAACTTGCGGAAGATTACTTAGGCCTGGCAGTGGGTTGATCCTTGTTATACTCATTTGCTATTAACATTAATGGTTTCTGATTCGGGGAGATTTATTTGTCATTTAGATCAAATTAGTGCCTCTTGGACTCTAATTTGATGATAGTAATGGCACAGGAGGAACTTTCTTGTTTTAGCAGTTCAGTTTTGTAGGACTTTTGCTCTTTTTAATTTTTTTCATCATACTTATTGAACTTCTGCCAGGCACTATATTTAGTGCTAGGGATATAAAAGTGACTATATCGCTCCTGTCAGTGTGGAGGGAGCTAATGCTTCTGGCTATTTTAAAGATCTTTTTGCCTTTAGAACCTTGCCCTATTCCTGTCTTTGCTTTGGGGATTCTCGGTGCAGTGCTTAATTGGCTATCATTCAGTCCTTTTGAATTGATAACAGTCTATACTTAAAGATTCTTTGCTGAAAGGCACATCTCAGTGGCTTCCAAAGCTGTGATTTACCATCTTGATGTCGCATGAAGCTAAGTTGTATATCCTTTTTCAGTTCCTTGTCATATGTGTTCCTTCTTTCATGTTATTCAGGAAATCTTTGTTTTTCTTTCAACAGAGAATGACTTTAAAAGTAAAATGGACTCTGAACTAGTAGTTGAAAGGTTTAAGAGTATAAGTCAAGGCCCACAGGTCACCCTTTCTGAATTAAGAATTGCTATGAACGAGTCTGAGAACATTTGTTGGTTTTGCATCTATAGGCCTATCCATATTCAGTCTGTTCACAACTGTCTGCTGCTCTGTCCTCCATTATTTATTTCTCTCTCACTGAAGTTTGGTTTTGGTGACTGGAAATGCGGTGCAGCAATTCTCATCTACTGTTGGTTAGATCTTTTCTTGTGCCAAGAACTTTATCTTGGTCCATGTACTTTCTCTTTCTTAAACCATTAGTCAATGGTAGAGAAAAGCAAGGCTGCCTCCCTCTAGTTTTACAAAAGTGAAGGTTAAACGCTCCCTTTAATATAAGGTTCTGCAAAGTCCTTTATACCATATTAAGTCACCAAATCTTTTCTTTTTGGAAATCAAGGTACATTTGATTAAGCCCTTATATGTCTAGGGCTTAATTTAGGATGTTGGTAAGAGGAAAGAAGACTTTATTTCCTTAGAAGGCAGAACTTAAACATGTGTGGCACCAGATCAGTTCTTTTAGGTTCAGTGTTTTTAAGCTTTATGATTTGAAACACTTAAGAGATAAATTCTTTTACATCAAATGTTTCGATTTAATATGTCGCTACTTATATCTCAGTAACAGTCTGCCTTGGGATAGGCAGGTGAGGGAAGTTAGCATATAAATGGTACTTAGGGTACTTTTGGTGAAAGAATTTTATAGTTACATTTAACTTGCTTTGAGGCATTAAAAATATTAAAGTTAAGGCTCATTAGTAAATTTTTGATGCCTAAAACATGAGGCTTGTAGGATGGAATTTGGGGGGTGATGCAAATTGGTAGGGTGTATATTCCAAGATTAATTTGAGTTGGAATGATGTCAGATCACAGTTAGCTCAATATTTAGAAGTTAGGAATGAATTTACACAGACAATGGGGAAGTATGAAATTCTTTTTATCAGCTTAATACACTCATTCTGTACTGTTAGCCACCATACAGGGGTTATTATGCGTTAAAGTTAGATTTAAGAGTAGAGGAATGGACCTATGAGGTACAAAGTTGTGGCTGGGCTTTGGGAAAAAAGGAAAAAAAAAAAGGGTGGTGGGACGTTGGGTATGAGAAGATTGTCCTAAAATAAATGTATGTCTGTCTATCCCATTTGGCAAGACTTTTCTGCAGTGTTCCTGCCTCTGTGTTGTTTGTTAATTAGATTGTAATGTCTAAAAGGGCAAGGCCTGTTCTAGTCTCTAGTGTAGTCTGGTGTCCACAGCAGTTGCCCACTCTTTATAGTTGATGATGATTAGTGAAGCTGAAGCTATTTTTTAAACAGGGCCCAAGGGATGCAGACAGTGATGAAAACGACAAAGGTGAAAAGAAGAACAAGGGTACGTTTGATGGAGATAAGCTAGGAGATTTGAAGGAGGAGGGTGATGTGATGGACAAGACCAATGGTTTACCAGTGCAGAATGGGATTGATGCAGACGTCAAAGATTTTAGGTTTGTATGTTTTACACTTCTGATTTTTGATGTGGGCTACGGGTTTTTGTTTGTTCTGATTTCGTTTTATTTTGAATTTAGTCTCCCCACTGCCTCCCACTCAACCCACCCCTTTAAGAATTTGATCTAGTTTAATTAACTGATAGAGTAGAATTTATCTAAAAATTGTCAATGCCTGATGTATTTCTAAAATGGTAGATTTTCTATTGTGTAGAGCTCTAGAATATTCAGAATGATTCTAGGAAAGGTCATATCAGTGATTTTCAAATACCCAAATCCCCTGGGTAGGTGGCTTTGGAATTTTCTAAAGATTGTCCCAAATCACTGTATTAGAGAGCTGTGGTTACTAATGGAGGTGTGTCACATCCCTCTGTGTTAGAGGGAAAAACAGTTGGGAATTTGTGCATTATCTCATTTGAGACTCATAAGCTCCTTTTGAGATAGGTGGGTCAGGTATCATTTCCCTCATTTTTAAGTACCAGAGATGCAGCTTAAATGACTTGTTCTTAATCATATCCTTTCCATGGATGCCTTTTATCTGATCTCTGGTCATAATTGATAGTAGGTTTTATCACTTGATACATACAGCCTTAAAATAATGTATTTGTCCTTCACAGTTGGCAAGCATTCTTTGTGTATGTTGGCAGCCTTTAGTTATGGTTATAGTTTAGCCGGGTGTGGTGGCGCACGCCTGTAGTCCCAGCTACTTGGGAGGCTCTGATGGGAGGATTGCTTGAACCCAGGAGTTGGAGACCAGCCTGGGCAACATAGCAAGACCCCATCCCACACAAATATATAACTTTCTTTGTTCAGTGATATGCAGGTAGAGAATTTAATTTTGAATAATTTTAATGTAAATCTAAAGCTAAAGTGTGTGTATGTATGTGTACACACCCACCATACATCTACCCTTCTTATCCTACCAAAGCCAAAATTAAAATGTATTTGTATCGTTATTTGTAGAATAAGTTTTGGTTGTTTAGTATTTGTAACCTAATTTTTGTATATTGCATGTATAAGGAACTACATACAGTCTTTGAAAGAAAGTTGAGGCACAGGGTAATACATACTCAATTACTTAAGGTCTTTTCAGTTCAGTTCTGTTTGGGTGGCCTCTCACCCTTAATCTCCAGCAGCCTGTAGCAGTATTCTTTTTTTTTATTTTTTGAGACAGAGCCTCTAGCTGTCACCCTGGATAGAGTGCCGTGGCATTACAGCTCACAGCAACCTCCAATTCCTGGGCTCAAGCGAGTCTCCTGCCTCTGCCTCCCAAGTAGCTGGGACTACAGGCCCCTGCCACAACGCCCGGCCATTTTTTGGTTGCAGCCGTGATTGTTGTTTGGCGGGCCCGGGCTGGATTCAAACCTACCAGCTCAGGTGTAACATGACTGGCGCCTTAGCCCGTTGAGCCACAGGCGCCGAGCCTGTAGCAGTATTCTTAATTTAACTGAGGGCAGGTGGTGTTGGTGTGTTTTGTTGTGTGTGTTGTGTGTGTGTGTGTGTGTGTGTGTGTGTGTGTGTATGAGATAGAGAGAGAGAAGGAATATGGTTATATCTTTAGCATGTACCAGCTACAGGAGTTTTAGGGATGAAAGACATTGAATTGTAGCCATAGGCTACACTCCCCTGACTATAATATAATAGTAATACATATTAGCCTGATTTTTGGATCTCATAATCCTGCATTCCGTTTACATAGGTAATGATATATTCTTGGCTACCCACAACAATACTTGTTTATACTTGTGCCCTTTTTGCTATTAGGATTGTCTTTGTTTGGATGATAAATTATATTCTCACATCACTTTTAATTTTTAGAATTAAGGCTACCCAGAACAATACTTGTTTATACTTGTGCCCTTTTTGCTATTAGGAGTGTCTTTGTTTGGATAATAAATTATATTCTCACATCACTTTTAATTTTTAGAATTATCTCCTTAGCAGGGGGCATTTCCTAATGAATTTAGTTTGTACAATTTTGAAATGGTTTGCTTCTTCTGGTTTCTTGGAAGAGGAGATAGTTTTAGCATTTGTCAGTAATACCAATAATATGTAAGAACATTTTATTAGGATCATTCTGAGATGAGGAATTTTTCCTGGAAACCAGATTTTTCTATTGGCTGCTATATTTAAAATTAGAGTAGATATTGATTTTGGGGAGTTATATTGGATTGCAACTTGGATTTTGGGATCATTGTTTACATGGATGCCACAGGCAGTGAGTTTTCTAGTTCGTCCAATGTTCCTCAACTCTGGATTCTTTGGTAAAGGGATTGTAATTAATAGCAGTTAATGTGAATTTAAGGGGTGGGTTCGGTGGAAATGCAAGCGATAATAGAAGAATAATTTTTAGAGGATATAAGCACCATAAAGGATCTCTGGTTATTTAATAGTTTTAAGTGCTATTGATAATGAATTACTTCAAGGACATTGTCCTTGAGCTCTTTGGGTTGCTGTAGTGTCCCTCCCCACTCAAAATAAGGTTTAATGCCCTTTACTTTCTCTGTTTAGCCGTACCCCTGGTAATTGCCAGAACTCTGCTAATGAAGTGGATCTTCTGGGTCCAAACCAGAATGGTTCTGAGGGCTTAGCCCAGCTGACCAGCACCAATGGTGCCAAGCCTGTGGAGGATTTCTCCAACATGGAGTCTCAGAGTGTCCCTTTGGACCCCATGGAACATGTGGGCATGGAGCCTCTTCAGTTTGATTATTCAGGCACGCAGGTACCTGTGGACTCAGCAGCAGCAACTGTGGGACTTTTTGACTACAATTCTCAACAACAGGTACTGTGTGTGTCTATGTCACCCCCTCTGCTCTCCCTCCAAGCCAGCACATTGTTCAAGTAACTAAGGAAGGGGGTTTGGGGGAAGGGTGGCATTATTTTAGGCTACCAAAACCAGCCCTTATCAACTCAGCAGTGAAGTGGGTTTACAAACCCTCTGTATTTTTCCCCTCATGAAGCTGATCCCCATGCTGGGGCAACAGCCCACCTTGCTTTGTGTGTACTTACTTTCTTTGGTTCAGCGCTCTCCCCAGCACCTGGGGAATGGGTGAGGTGGTGCTACCTCTTACAATACAACACTTTGGGATGCTAAATGAATCTTTCTGAAGATACGTGTAGTTTTGATGCTTTTGGTTTGTTTTGCTTTTAAAATAGTGAACTCTACTATCTACCACTGTCAGGAGTGTAGTGCCAGGTCATTTTATGAGTTCTATCTTTTAATTTAATGAGTTACTTCAGATAACATAGATAAAGGGTCTGGCACCTTTCAAAAAAGTTAGAATGTGATTAGGGGAAAACACACAGAAGCCACTGAAAACCTACAATGAAATTAGTTGGCTCTTTTTTTTATTAATAAGTCTCTGGAAAATTTTGTATGTGTGCTTTCTGTTTTAGAAAGCGTAGTAGAACGCTTAATCTAGGTTAATTGATCCTTCTGTTTAATTTTTTTTAAAAGGAAAATCAGCTGTGTTTGGATTATAAAAACAGGGCAGGTAGTTTTCCTGGTCTTGTTCCGTACCACAAATTCTCCCTTGTGCCAGCTTGATGGAATGTGAATTTCTGTTTTTTTGTTTGTTTTAGTTTTGGACTGGATCATAAACACAGACTTCTAGGTTTGAAAGATTAGAAACTCATTTTGAAGTTCAGAAATTTTATATCTTTGAGGAAATTTGCTCTTGGTCTGCAGATTAGTTGTATCTTTAGTTGTTGTTTGATAGTTGATACTAAATGGATTTTGATTGATAACCATAAGTAGCTTACCAAAAGAAATCACTTGAGGGGATGATGTGAATATGCATTATTTACTTAAGATTTAATTAATTTTTTTCTAGAGAGTAAACTAAAAGTGTATACTATTTTCCCTGTGGTTCCCAGTATGTATGTCTACCTCCCCATAAGAATTGATTTTCTACATGTTTTTTCCTTCCTTATAGACATTTTTGGTTCTTAGCTTCCATTCCCTGTCTAACCCAATCTTACCTTTTTCATTTTATTTGACAAGAGTTTGTTTCAGATCTCTAAGAACAAAAATCTAGTTTTCTTTCATTTAACTATTCATTACTTTGTAATTAGAGTTGGGATTCTTTTTTGATTTATTGATTTCTGGTTTCAAAATAATTTTATCAGTGTTTTTGGAGGTTGGAAAATTATTCAAACTTGAACAGAAATGTACTTCTGCATACCCACAAATAGTAGGTAGCTTGATTTTATCAAAACAATCACTTATTCAGAAAGATAAAACCAAGGATGCGTTTCACTATATATCTTATTTTAGCAGTTTTTGAAAGTTGTTGGATTCAGGTTTTCAGTATATATCTTGGTTACTACAGCAGAGGAACAATTATACCCAGATATACTACTGTCATATGTTGTGATAGTTGCTTGCCTTTATCCTGTGGCTTGCTTGTACTAGGTGTCCTGGTAGCATACCTGGGAACTATTGACCTAAGACTTGAAGTATTTTCAAGACTCTCAACTTCTCTGAAGCTCATATATGAAAGTTAGTAATCGTTAAGAAGGAG
The DNA here is from genome assembly GCA_963574655.1 of Perodicticus potto. Classification (NCBI taxonomy): domain Eukaryota; kingdom Metazoa; phylum Chordata; class Mammalia; order Primates; family Lorisidae; genus Perodicticus; species Perodicticus potto. Next base: position 3,855 of record CAUYRH010166575.1, on the reverse strand, counting down.
GTTCTTTTTTCTATGGGAAATTGGTGTTTATTTCTTACATTTTATCCCATCATTTTTTAGCCTTTTTCTTTTTATTTTGTTTTATTCTACTTTCCATTTCTATTCTGTCTCATTCTTCAATGTGTAGCACCTTTGCCTTCCCTTTTTTTTTTTTTAAACTTAATTCCATAGCAGAGTAGCCTTCTTTTCTTGATCTCCAAACCAGAAACTTGTCAATGTCTGTCTCCTTTAAATTTTGTGGTACTTTGGATCTCCTTTAAGAAGAGGAGTTATTTTTTTCTGCCTTGGGTTGTGATGGATTACTTGTCTGATAGCCCTTGCTAGATTGTAAGCTTCTTGAGGGCAAGGACTAGACCCTATTCCCTTTAGTGTACTCCACATTGCTTGAGCAGACCAAATTTTGAGGGGACATTTCCCTATTCCTATTATAATGTCTTAGTGAATCTTCTGTATGTAATATACTTCCCAGTATTGAAATTTGAAACCATCCTTTCAAGAATTGTAGAGGCTACTTAGAACTACTTAAAAAAAAAAAAGTTATAGAGGCTAGGGCGGCACCTGTGGCTCAAAGGAGTAGGGCGCTGGTCCCATATGCCGAAGGTGGCGGGGTTTAAACACCCAGCCCCGGCCAAAAAAATGCAAAAAAAAAAAAAAATGTAGAGGCTAGCCTACCATGTTTTCTAAATATGTGTGTCCTTTAGATCTAGCATGCTAGCTTATGTCTCATATACAAATAACTATATTGTAATACCCAGGAAAGATACTGGCTATTACTGAAAAGTTACAATTATATTACCATGTAATGTCCAATAATACAATATTACTATATGATATCCAGGAACTTTCTTCTTGGATCAAAACTTATCACCATCAGTAGAGTGCTATGGAGTCATAGCTCACAGTAACCTCCAACTCCTGGGCTTAGGCGATTCTCCTGCCTCAGCCTCCCGAGTAGCTGGAACTACAGGTGCCTGCCACAACGCCCGGCTATTTTTTTGTTGCAGTTTGGCCGGGGCTGGGCTGGCGCCCTACTCACTGAGCAACAGGCGCTGCCCTGGTCTCTCCTTTTCCATTTGATCAAAAACTATGGTTCCTCTCATCCAGAAAACTATACATAATTCTTTTCACATCAGATCTCATGGATAAGTTAACTAGGATCACAGATCTGTGGGCTATGTATTATAACCTTATGTTTGCAGCTTTTGTTTTATCTGTAGCCAAACATGTCCTTCATAATAGAACCGTTGTGCTCCTTCAGTTGCTCTCAGTTTAGTCATTGTGATTCATTTTGCCGTAGGGTATTGCAGGGTAGTACTCTGGGACAAGTGATGAGAGACCATTTATGATTATGTCCTAGGAACCCTAGAATAAGAGAGCATGTACTCTGGTCTCCGGGAAGGAAGGGCTTATAGAAGAGGTGATTTTTTTTTTTTTTTTTTTAGCTATGTCTTGAAAGACTTGCTTATACAGCAAGAAAAAGAAAATTCTGGTGAAGGAAGTAGTAAATTCTGGTGAAGGATGTAGTAAAACTAAAGGCCAGACATTTACAGGTATGTGTTTAGTAGGTAATGTAGAAGCAGTTGGTTTGGCTGGTAGTTCAGGTTAAAGAAAAGTGAGTAGTGAACAGTTAAGTGTTGTGTGTCTTACCAACTTTAAAGGAGGAGTGACTTCATTATCATGGTGTAGTTTTTTTGTGGTTAGTGTTAGTTTAGTAGCAGTTTGGACATTCTTTGATCCATATGCATCAATTGATTATTATGTCCTTCCAGGAACCTTGGGTTCTGCATGAAACAGGTGTGAGGCATTTGGGGCGCCAAGTACTAAATTGGTAGGTTCCAAGAAGGCTCAATGAAGACCAAAGTTGAATGCAACTGATTTAAAGAGCAGGCAGGATATATTGATATTTTGTTGCAGGTAAGAAAACAGAATTATGGAGCTGAGAATGATTGTGTTGTTCTAGGCTGATTAGAGTAAAAGGTGAGGGCAGAAGAGGATGAAGATGCAAAGTGCAGGCTTGGCGCCCATGGCACAGTGGTTATGGTGCCAGCCACATACACTGAGGCTGGCAGGTTCGAACCCGGCCCAGGCCAGCTAAACAACAATGACAACTGCAACAAAAGGTAACTGGCCATTGTGGTGGGTGCCTGTGGTCCCAGTTACTTGGGAGGCTGAGGCAGGAGACTTGCTTAAGCCCAAGAGTTTGAGGTTGCTGTGAGCTTTGACACCAGGGCATTCTACCAACGCTGTCTCCCCCCCAACCCCACAAAAAAAAAAAAAAAAGTTGCAGGTGCATTTGATAATTGAAGCCAGATCTTGGAGGGCTTAAGCCAGGTGCAAGTCTCAGACAATACTGATGATTGTGAGGGTTGAACCAGGTACCTAGTGTGATATATATCTTTTTGCACATTCTACTCTTTTCTTTTGACTTTCTTAAGTGAGCAACTACAAACAGTAGAGTAGATTTGTTTGCCATTTTTATGAAGGGAATCTGGTTTGGAAATTGTCAAATAATTCCCTCTCTTCTCCTATTTCCTTTCAGTCAGGGCTTTGATTTGGTGTAATAAGCTGGTTTCATAAAACTTACTAGCAGCTTATAGTGAGCTACATAACATGGAGCAGCCTGCAAATAGGGAAAAGGTAATTTTCATTTAGTTCATTGCAAACTTCATTCATTGGTAATTGTGATACTTTGGGTTTTGTTTAAGTTACTTCTCTGGTCTCTGAATTTAACGCTCCTAAGTAAGGTTTATTTATATGAGCAGGAGTTCGTAACCTTGCTTTGTGTCATGAACTCCTTAGTAGTTAGGTGAATCCTGTGGATTGCTTCTCAGAATAATGTTTTAAAATGTATAATATAAGGTAGGATTGCCAATGAAACCAATTACGGTAGACCCTTCATAGTTGACCATTCCCCTACGCTGACCACTTCCTTAAGTGGTCATAGAGACTGGCCATTACTAGTTCTCATTTTCATAGACTGCACATTACTACATGTACATATCGATACTACAGTTCCTTATGTTGACCAGTTTGTTAGGGTCCCTTTTGGTGGTCAACTTAGAGAGATTCTACTGTATATGAAAGTAGCTGTCAAGATATATAAAAACAAACTTAATGGTATAGTTACTTCTTTATCTTATGATGCATGAAATAGAAGTAGGTGTGCTAGCTATCATAATGGGCATAAAGAAAATTTTGAGATATCTAACAATTATAACACGAAAATATGTGTGATTTCTATTTGTGGTAAAGTCACAGGTGTATTATTAATGTGTTTTTTTGCCTGTAATCATATTTGAAGAACATGATAAATTTCAGGTAGATGTTCATGAAAATAAAGATGCATCATTACCCACCCAAGTGCAAAGATCTTGGGTTAAGAATCCCTAATTTAGAGTTATGTTTTCGGCTTGAAATGTTCTTTCATATCTCTGGAGTATCCTCCTTTTTTTCTTACCTTTCTCTCATTGTCTTGTTAATCCTGGAAATCAACCTTTGAATAGTTCATGCATAATGTGCTCATACCATTTTGTGTCATAATGCTTTAGCAGTATTCTTTTTAAAAATTATTATTAATTTTTTTAAGAGACAGGATTTCTTTCTTTCTTTTTTTTTTTTTTTTTAGACAGAGCCTCAAGCCATCACCCTGGATAGATGGCTGTGGCATCACAGCTCAACAGCAACCTCCAATTCCTGGGCTCAAGCGAGTCTCTTGCCTCCGCCTCCCAAGTAGCTGGGATTGCAGACGCCTGCCATAACGCCCGGCCATTTTTTGGTTGCAGCCATCATTGTTGTTTGGCGGGCCCGGGCTGGATTCGAACCCGCCAGCTCAGGTGTATGTGGCTGGCGCCTTAG